>VMBQ01004958.1:60676-76473 GCA_007657795.1 Dreissena rostriformis
TCAGGGGTCCTGGGTTCGATCCTCACATGCGGCGCTGAGTTTTTTCATGGGAGTTTCCTCTGGCAAGACTGCAGAGCCCTAGCCTAGTACTGGTGAAAACCAGGAAACATAAATAAGTGAATCTTTGCCTTAATGTTAGTTAAATACATGGACATAAACACCATACAAACAAACACATCAAGATGTTAGTACATGTAGAATAATGGGAGGATGAAGATTTCCCATACAGATGGTACTTAGATGATCAAAGCAGATAAGATCATATTTCTGTGAAAACAGTATAGAAACTTAGAACAGCAAGTGTAATATCTGACTACGTTACAGTTATTATCTCTCGAATCTATCATTATACTACATAATAGTGACTTGTTTTTGTAAATAAAAAATAATGTACATGTACATGAATACATTTGCAGATATGACCCAACAGCAAAGAGCAGCTGCTCTTTTAAGGCAGGCAGCAGATTTGTTGAATGTCAACACAAGCGACAGGAGTACACAATACCAGCACCTGCACCAGTAACCTCTGTCAGTAGCACTAGTGCTGCAAAGGCAATTTTTGCAACCGACAGTAAAAGTAAAAGAAGGAGGCATGGACATGCAAATACAGGAACTCTGGCAGTGTCAGCACTGGACTATTATACCCAGGTGTAATCAGGTAGGAATCACTAAAGAGGCCTGTGCTAGATATATCAGAACTACAGTCTATACCACACTTATTCCTTTTTAATGTAAAGATTTCTATTATTTCATAATATTCATGCATAAACATCTTATTTTACTGTGCAAACTTAAAGAAGTCATTTATTATTGAATACTTCCTAATTATTGTTTACAAGACCTTCCTGTACTTTCAATTTGTTCTGGAAACCGCCTACATAAGTAATGATGAGGAAAAATGCTTTATGCATCTACCGGTAACTCTAATAATGTTTATTGTTTGAGTTCCATAGTTAAGGATATTTCAAACACTTTTGAATTAAACAAAAACCCAAAGTGTACTTGTCCTTTTTCCGATTTGGGTAAAAAAATTGCTGCAATACAGAAAATCAGATTCCACAACACGGCACTTATAAGTACGGTATACAAATAAACATGTGTATCAAGTTGAGTCAGGTCCAAACTGCAAAGGTTATACCGGTAAAACTGCTGGTATCAGTTATATAATTGAAATGTTTTTTTCCCTTAAATCCAAGGCCAATAACTATATTAAGTTATCAGTTATACAATTGCATATACTTAACGTTTCTTAATAAGGTCTAAACTCTTGCATAAATCATGCTAAATATTTATTTATGTCAACCTTAACAAGACAAATGTGTTTTATTCACTTCCCTTCTGTAAATGCAGGTCCCTGGTTACAACTAATGACCACCTGTTGAAGGAGCTAGACGAGACCCGGGAGAGACACCAGCACAGAGGTGAATCAGATTAACTGGAGCTTCATGCAGCTTATATAAACACTTTAATGATAATGACAGATTGCATGTACGAACACACTACTTTGGGAATGTTTGTAATTTACTTTGAGCGACTATTGATTTTGTGCAGAAGAAAAACCTTGAGGAACCAGTCAAAATGTGCTGTTCGTGATAATAGAGTGTGCTATGTGTTTCATTGCTAAGGATTTTTGCTACTCTGTATCCAATATCCGAAGTGGTATTTTACTAAGATATAGAACAAATAAGGCCAATCTTAATAAGAAATATTCTGCTAGTTAGAACATATTGAACTGTTTATTCAATCATGCAGCAATTTATTGTTTGCCATTTGAACACTTGGCATTCTTGAGCTCAACATAATATTAGAGAAATTTATTTATTTCACATTATGTTACGTATCTTGCGATGATTTTACAAGCATCTTGTTCACACATCTTGTCGATTGGAAAGCAGATAAGTTATTGCTAGATTGCAATGGTGTAGTTTTTTAGTAAAAATTTCTTGCCTTTCTATTTTGTTGTGCTGACATTAGTTATGTTTTGTTTGCTGTGAACAGTCTAGGTGAAAAACACAGCGTTCTGGGGTAAAATGGCTTTATGCGTGTGTGTGGAGTGTCGTCCCAGATTAGCTTATGTGGTCCACACATGCTAATCTGGGACACAACTTGCGGCCTAGAATGGGTTTTCTTTTTAAAAATACTTTCTTTAAACGAAAATCTCATAAAACCAGAAAGTGTCTTCCCTAATTAGCCTGTGCGGACCGTACAAGTTAATCTGCGACGACATTTGAGGAACATGCATTAAACCCCATTTTCCCAGAGCAAGGGTCAATTGTTTGTATTTCCTTTCAATATTCACATGTCCATCATTTTAGGACCATACTGATTCTAAATGCCTATTTACTGTAAGCTGAATTTTTAGTCATAACCAAAAAGTGTCATAAGATCTTTGTTAAGACAGGACCCTGAATTCTAGCATTTAATGCGGTTATGTGCTTTTCCACACTTATTCTATGTCTTTTAGAAGTAATAGGTGAACACTACCAACAATATAATTTACTGCCAAAAATGTTTTCCATATATTACTTCTTTTACATGAAAGAAGTAAACATGTGTAAAAAAAGTTAGGCAAAGAACATGACAGGTATTAATTTCTTTGTGGCTTTATTAGCTCGGCTGTTTTCGAAGAAATGAAATATTTTAACGAAAACCCGAGGTATTGTCATAGCCAGCTCGTCGTCCGCCGTCCGCGTCGTGCTAAAACCTTAACATTGACTCTTAAATCAAAGTGCTTCCACCTACAACTTTGAAACTGCATATGTAGATGCACCTTGATCAGTGCTACACACCACACCCATTTTTGGGTCACTAGGTCAAAGGTCAAGGTCGCTGTGACATCTAATATAAAACTTTAACATAGGATCTTAAATAAAAGTGCTTCAACCTACAACTTCAAAAATTCATATGTAGATGCACCTTGATCAGTTCTGCACGCCACACCCATTTTTGGGTCACTAGGTCAAAGGTCAAGGTCACTGTGACATCTAATATAAAACTTTAACATAGGATCTTAAATAAAAGTGCTTCAACCTACAACTTCAAAAATTCATATGTAGATGCACCTTCATCAGTTCTACACGCAACACCCATGAATGCGTGTCCTTTTTCCCTTTTTTGCATTTATTTATTTATTTAAAACTGCACCCACAGCCGAGCGTTGGCACCCGATATGCGGTGCTCTTGTTGCATTTATTTTACACTAATTATATAACACTGATGAAGTATATGTAATTAACAAATATAAATCAGTTTATTTATTGTGCATGCAGGCATTTACATATAACCAGACAGTAGTGCAATCTCGCATGTATATGTAGGTTTTTAACTTGTATTGCACAAGTGTATTTATTGTTTTGAAAACAATTGTATGATCATGGTAAAGTTGCATATGTCTAGTCATTAGCAGTATGTGTGGGATACACTTGTTACAGGACCAGAGGGATCTTTTGTTTTCAGATGTTTATGTAATGTGTGTCTCATCCTAATATTTATTTAACCAGTATGCCATGTAATACATATATTTTCTAATAAAATTGTAAACAAATGTTATTCAGTATTTAAATTATGTTGACACGCTATTTCATGATGGATGGCTTCATCTACAGTCATAACAAGACACACAACATAATTGAGAAATGGGCCTTAATATATGTGTGTCAAGTGTTTATCAGGTCTAATCAGTGATGAACATTTCGCTTTAATGAAATTTTTCGATTAAAAAGTATCTGACTGAAAGTGTTGTCCCTGATAAGCCTGTGCTGGCGGTACAGGCTAATATGAGACAACATTTTGAGCACATACATTAAGTTCCATTTTCTCAGAGCCAGACTCAAATGTTAAAGCAATGACCATTCAATTAATGAATATATCCAATGAAGAGTAGCAAAAGTGGTTTGCAATTTATTGAAAATCTTATTATTGTTCAAATAAAAAGGATTTATTCGCCATTTACAACAAGATGCAATTATGTTTCCAAAACAACAACACAATTAGCATTTCGTGTATTAAGGCTATACACACTAGATGATATTATCAACAATGCCATACTAAAGAAGCACATACAGTTCTCACTATTCCATTCATAGCAATTCATATTTATTTCAACAACAACAACCATGAACAACTTTGCCATTTGCATCTTTTAAAAGGTACAAGTATTTCAAAATGCTATTTCAAAACACAACCTATCATGGAAACAACATGTTGACTTTGGAATTGTAGCGGGCACTGTCATGTTAAGCTCTGTCTTAAAATGCACGTTTTTTAGTCATCAAGAAAGAAAATTACTGTTCCTCTTCGACTCCTTAAAAATATTTTAGTACATAAAAAATTAACACAAACTCATACTGATGTAACAACCGTGACAAGCAGTCTGATGTCTGGTTATCTGCTGAAACACCCTTTCTATTGTGTGAAAATTACATCAAAACATTATTTTATCTTAAGACGTTTCTGGCTGAACAAAGCTTGTTTTAACAAAAAAAACATATTGCACCAGGTAAATATCAACAATACTATCTTAAGTTTTATTTCAGAAAAGGTTGTTGTTGTTTTTTACAAAATCGTTACCTCAAGTATAAAAAAAATCTTGTATAATCTATATAAAAATTCATTTTTCAAATAATTTTTCAAATTTCTTGATTCATTTATTTACAATAGTTTTCTAATCAACATTCTTTCATGCATTTACATGATTTTTAGTATATACATTTATGATTTCGGAAATAACAATAGTACATAATGATGTAATTTATCGTGTCTTTTGCTTGTTCTAATCCTGCAATAAATTAAAAGCAGACGAGAAGTCTTTTCCACCAAACCCGTGATTAGTCATGATGCGGTAAATATGATTAGAAAGAGACCCATATGGTGTCGGTGACTTTACTGCCGTCACTGCGTTTTGAGCAAGACACTGGTCCTACACTGTTGCAAATTAATGTTTATGAGCCGTTTCGTGTGAAATGGGTCTTAGAATCTAACTTCAACAGATACGACCAGAAAAGCTGCAGACCAGCCTGCGCATCTGCCTACCTGTCTGCCTATAAGTCACGCAAGGTTGTGTGGTCTCATAAGCGGACATTATGACTCATTATCAGAGTGTACGGATGGCAGAGGTATATCTGCATCACTGCGCTTATATGTCCTAAGACCCATTTTTGCATGAGCTTCTTAAGTAAATGTCTCCTTTAGACATTTTTTGTGATCAAAATCTCAAAGATAACATGCTGTAATAAATTGTTTATAATTTGTTTGACATGTGGTAAAATAAGAAGCACCTGTGGATTCTCCGCCATAATAAAACTATTAAAGGGAAAATAAACCAAAAAACTACAAGAAAATTCAAAATCAGATGCACTAATAGTAGAGGAATCGTTCGTAAAATGATCATTTTATATATATATAGATGCATTTAACATTATTGTTTTCACAAGAAAAGCTGGATGCGGATGTTCTGCTATTGCAGTGGTATATTGAATGCTTACTTAGGCTCATTTGGATCATTGTCGACCTGAAATGGCCCACAAGTCACCCCAGGTGACTTATGGGCCATTTCAGGTCGGCAACGACCCAATGAGCGATACTCATTCGGTCATTGTCGACCTGAAATGGCCCAAAAGTCACCCGGGGATGACTAGAAGCCGATTCTCGACTAGAATCGGCTTGAAGTCACCCCGGATGACAAAATCGGCTTCATGTCACCCCGGGTGACTACAATCGGCTTCATTGTCACCCGGGGGTGACTAGCGTCGGCTTGCAGTCAACCTAGGGTGACACAAATTGGCTTCTAGTCAACCCCGGTTGACTTGTGGGCCATTTCAGGTCGACGATGACCCAATGAGCCTTACTTAGATGACCAGAGATCCTCACACAATGCCGCATTATCATAATACAACCTCGTAAATTTAAAAACAAACACACATACAAGATATATGCGCTCAAATTGGTCATCAAGGGTGTCCCAAATCCACCATTGTAGTGATTGCTTGTTGGAGCCCCCTAAACGACACCAGGGCATTGGTTTAACATTTCAGAAGATCAGCATCGCCCTCAGCGCATGTTAAGAACCTTGGCAAGCAACATTGGACACAGTCCGGACCTGCAATAACACAGCAGTTATATGGGGTTTTGATGGCATTCACGCTAACGCGAGAACATGACATATTTACTACTGACTACTGTTGACGCGATGTACAATTCTTACCAAATCAAATCCCATGCGATACATGTTACAACAGAGACACGTTAAGCTTTTAAGTTCCTGTTTTAGCGTAAATAAATCACAAAAAGTATAACTTTCCTGGGCATCATTTTTCTCAATGCGATTAACACAGGAATAAGGTGTCGAGTGTGGGATTTTTAACATTCCAAGCAAAACAATAGGCATGATGTAGACGGGTAAGTTTTTTACTCTGTCTTCGCTTTTTACGGAGGATTCCAGAGATAGTCGAGATATCACGATTGATACCGGAGATTTTGATTTTGATGTTTAGAGTGATATCCCGTCAATAGTAATTTACGCTAGAATTTGCGCTAGAATTAGTTGTTTTAATACTGGTTCCCCTTTTTGCAACGTGAACTATTTATAATGGTGGTGTATGCAAAAACGAAGACTTATTATAAATCAGAGAGACACTAGCAATCGACTTAAGATGTAATATGGATCCACAAAGATAGTAAAAGCTAGTTAAATTTAGTAGCAACATAGCCAAATGCACATAGTAAAACAAAGAACGCAGTTGATTAACAATTATACAAATTCCAAAAGTTTATCTGCAATTGTCAATAACACACACGAAGTAAAGATATAGATGAAGTTATTATAAACTTATCAATATGTGACAATTGGATGAAGTGCTTGCACAGCAAATGTAACTAGGCAAAATGCAACTACCATGTATCAGAAAGCATATGACAGTAGTTACAATAAGAATGTCATTTGACAGCATGCATGGTCTGTGTTAAAATAATCATGTCATTTAACTGCATACATGTGCTGGCGGATTTTCTCTTCCATATATTTGCAACGGGCATGAGGAAGTGCATCCCGCACATGACAATCCAGTTGGAATGTCGAATAGAATCCTGTTTTGCGAATTGTGTTTGTTTTTCAGAATTAAAAGATAGTGTTAGTAAAAAAGATACCGATTAAAAATTTAAATATCACCAATATGTTAATGTAAAATTCATTTTATTACAAATTGTGACTTTAAAAAAGCAATTGTTTCCTTACATCTGGAAATATGTTCATAATACAATCGTGATTAATTAAGACAGTCTTAAGTCTGTTTGAATAATCTATTTTAATTCATAGTTTTGAAAAAGAGTTGTAGTTAGAGGGCTATGTATCAAATCAATTGATGTTTAAAATCTTGATGACGAAGACGATGAAGATTATGGCTTTGGTGGCAGTATGATCTTGTTGTTGTTGATGATGATAAACGACAATGATGGTGGGATTGTTTTATTTGTTGTTGCTATTGTTGATAATAAGTGTGGTGCTCTGTGGTTAATGATGGTGACTGTAAAGAAGTTAAGGATAAGGATAAAACCGGAAGATGATGAATCGGATTATTTTACACTTTTATGTTATGATAGCTAATCACTATTATTTTATGATCGCTTATCACAAACATAACACAAAAATGCACGGTGTTCAATATCAAATTATGGTTCACAGCACAGTGCGTTCCAAAGGTAACGTAATTTGTAGTTTAACACCAATTATTGGTTCACACCCAAGTATGGTGCAACAGGATATAATTCAGTAGTTGTGTGCTGTGTTTATTTGTTTGTTTTTTCAATACTAATACTGCTTATAAAAATTAAACGTTAAACTTTTGGTGCAGCGCTGGTTCAAAAAATGGATATTAGTAAATACACGTGCTCGTTGCCATCATTTTCTTTTTGTCCTTGTCATTTTACAGTGTATTATTTTATCAATTCATTTGTAACTGTAATGAAGAACACGAACTAGCAAATTTTTACTAAATCTTGTGGAGTGGCATGAATCACAACACACCAAGTTTTTAAATAGTGTGTTTATATTTAGGATACATGTAGTTTTTGATGTGTAACTTTGTTAGAAATTAATCAGCCTTGAAGCTGCTGCATTATGTTGCATATTATTTCGGCGCGTGACGTTCATTAACAAACCATTTAATTTATAACAGAGAGGGAAAATGTTTCTACTCAACTGTTTGTTTTTAATGCGTGCCACAATTATATGTCCACACAATAACCTATAGTTGATTTCCCTTGAATTTGTAAGTTTGCGCGTGCCGGGTTAGAATGTTTTCTTGATTTACAGTTTATAATATTGTATAATTTAACGTTTATTTTGCAAAGTGTGTGAATAATTATATTGATTTTAGGACACTGTAATACAGTATTGTTGCTGCTAGTGCAGCTAAAGTTTCCTTTTGTTTTTGATAGAGAACGTCGCTATAAACGATGTCTATAACTTACAATGACAAAAACGCCATTTATTGCGTGCAGAATGAGCTTGTTAAGCCCTTTTTCTCCCTAGATCTTTTCAATGACAACGTCATATTTATTTTATCCCCATACTATCTATGTACCGAAAACGTCAAAGCCATTTTTTGGATTATATGGTTGCTATTAATACTTCAATATCATGTAATGCGTATTATTCATGGACTCTTTTACATCCTAGCACTTCTTGTTATTATAACTACGACATAATTGTGTGATCCTATCATCCATAAATTATCTACTGTTTAGAACCGTTTTAGATCAGCTCGTTTCATTGACTAGTTTATATGTAACTATGTGACTCCTTTCATCAATGGCTTCTTTAAGCCTAGCTCTACCTCTACCTCTAGCAAGATGGTTGCAAAAACAACACTATATTCATGTGACCTCTATCATCCATGAACTCTATACTTCCTAGCTCTATTTCTGGAGAGATGGCTACATTAAGTACACCGTATTAATTTGAACCCTATCACCCATGAATTCTGTACTGCCTAGCCCGTCTAATGATAAGTTGGCTCAATTACTAGATCGTATGAATGTGACCTCTATAATTAATTACTTCTATATTTCATAGACCTTCTTTCGTTGGATGGGAGCAATGAGGTCGTGCGGAGAGGAAACTACGATACGCATGCGTGAAAGTTGTTATCTCCGGTAGTCGTCTATTATGCGGCGCCTACCGTATAGCGAGTTATTTTCGGGCCGAGATAGAATCCACGAACACTCTATTTCTGTATTTATTTGCTTTTCTGCTAATCGTGATGAGATGAATGCAATGACCACATCATGATCAAGTGACCCCCATATCATCCACGACCTCCATACTTTCTAGCCTCTCTCGAGATTTGATGTTAGGCTTGACTACATCGTTGTCATTTGACCGCAATCATCCAAGATAGTTTTATTTCGTATCCCATCTTTTTAGTACATGGGTGCAGCAAATGCATAATTGTTAGTGTGATCTCAGTTGACATATTGGATATAGCAAACTCGTGAATTTTGTCAGTCTTGAGTAAATAAAACGTATTGCTGACGTAAAAAATCGATATTAACAATATCCTTTGCAATAATTTGCTATCATTATCACATTACCATTATCGGTCAGATTAGTGCTGATCCGTTTGCGATATCTTCTTCAATCTTGCACGTTCCGATCAAGTATTGGATATCATTCAATAGATTTTTACATAATTTTCAGTAATTAGTTGTACTATTAATATTGCCTCACATCAGTTGCAGTGTCTTTAAAGGGTATATAGATATGCTTTTGTTGTCCAGTCGATAGGTAAATCAATGTCCATTTTGCTCTCAGAGAGTTAAATCTTGTTATTTGTCATACTATCTCACGCCTTAGTGGTATACTTATATCTCAGTAAAGCTCAATAATCGCTCCTGAAATTGTGGAGTCTTGAAATTGTGGAGTTACGTCCCTTGAATTATGTCAAGCTTCATTTTTTTTCGATTTCCACACTTTTAACCCCGCTCATTTTCATCCAATCGTTACAAAGCTCCTTTAACACGTTTTTTTAAAACTGTTGACATTAATTAAATGGTTCCAGTTATCGTAATTGCATCATTTATTCTAAAATGCGTTTTATGATGGCTGTTCCTGCTCCCAAAGTCCTACATTTTTCTTTGTCAAACGTGATATACATGTTTAAAGTTATAATAGTTTAGTGATGCTCGATGATCAACAGACTTGCCATGGAAAAAACAGGGTTATGGCCAATGATTTAACTACAGTTTGACTAATGACTAGTTTAGGCTCTCTTTGTAGAAATGTTCTCATAGGATCTGTTGGTGTTTAAAAGATTGCTTCCAACTTAAGCGCTGCATAGTCAACTGTTTTGAACCATTCATTGTTCATTTGTAGTCATGGGCGTAGGTAGGCCGATTTTCAGTGTACTCAAACGGCATGCTAGGGGGGTCCGGGTGCATGCCCCCCCCCCCCTGATTTTTTTCTCTACGAAGCCGTACGTGCATTTTAGAGAGGTTTCAGACAATATAATAGTGCAAAATATGGCGTGATAAACTGGGATATGATACTATTTATCTTCGATTTTAAATCACGTGATTTTCCTTTAAAATTTATATTCTAGACATATGTCGGGGTATATCATTTAATGTATGTCTAAATAAAACAATGATATGGTATGGTATAAAATAGGACATAACACTTTTGGATAAAAGTAACTAAAGCTTAATTTGTAAATAGAACATCGGCGGACACTTGAAATCGCTTCCTATGCACAAAGAATAGGGTTTAACACATAACAAATGCACCTTTCAAATGTCAATGTTTTCAAACTTTAAACCAATCAAATGGTGATTGCTATAAATATACAAGCAGTATAACAAAACATCATTTCTAACAGCAACCTCTGAATATTTACTGATCGCAATGTTTGTCTCTAAATAACAATGAAAGCCTCCTATTTTGACTATTAGCAAAACTGTTAACAATCCTATCAGGATCAAGCTCCTTCTACCTATACACGTTCAGAAGGCCCAAACCAGATAACATCTCTGTCCCCATAGTTCTCCTCAAATAGGTCTTCACCCGCCACATTACGGAAAATGATCTTTCCGCGGTTGCAGTTGAAAGCGGCATGAACGATAGTATTGCCAAGAATGTTCTTACGGATGGGTAGAGGTCGCTGCTTGCCAGTTTGAGGGCTCCTTGAAGTGTGCTAGGGGCCTCTGGGCGGTGCTCAGCGAGGCATGGGTCTGTCCACCACTGAGGCTTGCCCTAAAAGCTTGGTATATGCCAGAAACGACGTCACTCGAAAGTCCATCGCTCTCAATCTTCAAAAAAGAAAACACACTTCAGGTAAATACATGAAACGGACACAAATGAATTGAATGAAATATAAGATGTTTATGTTCAAATATGTCAAAATTGTTATAAAAGATCTTTTTTATTACGTACGGCCGAAGGAATGCATTTTTGGGCAGAGAAGCGTGGGTTGGCTTGCAAAAGCCGAGCATCTAGTTCTGCCAGCAGATGGTTCACGAAAGGAAGATACATGTTTCTCTTCCAAAACAAACTAACATTCTCTGCCGGAACATTTGGACGATTCTGCTGCCTTCCAAAGTGTCTAGGTTCAGACGGCTGAATGTCGATCTCTCGTGCTATACCGACTGACTTGTCGTACAAACTATCCCACACCATGTCGTCGGCTCTTTTCGCCTATTTAAAGAAACATTACATATATAGATGAGAGGAAAGTGATTAAACACTCGGCCACCGAGGCGCAGATCGCAAATTAGACTATGCTAAAAAAAAAATTAAATGTGTGTTGGTGTCCCCGTGATGTAACAAAATAGTACACATTAAACAAATCATTACGTATTTCAATAAACGCGCTCTGAAAAAAACAACAACATCGCGTGGTCGTTAAAATGTCATGTTTCTTAATTAATGATTCTAAATTTAAAAAATCCTTTGCAAACAAAATCGTATTCGTTTCAAAACTCTTGTCAAGATGTATATACATTTATAAATTATTACCATACCTGAAGTAAAGCATAGACTACACGTGCGTCAGTCACAGCCTTAACAAGATCGCACTCTTCCGCCTGAAGAACGTTTGAAAGCGGCACCAAGGCCGGGACAACATGCTCTACGGCCACGGGCGTCACGATGAAATCGAATGACAGTACAGCCATTTTGTACATGCCCGCCTTCGTGTCTCCATGCTCCGCTGAAAGCTGATCTAGCGCCGTGACCACTGTCCTAGAATAGGAGTAATATTGCATTAAACAGACCGTTAATTGTATGGTCTCATTATTTGATATAAACATACAAATTAACGTCTAAAGAATGCATTATAATATATAAGATTTTTCTTCGTGTTTTGCATCATACGAAATTTTCTAACTCGGGTATAAGAACAAGACTGTGTTTGACAAATGGACACTGCAAGAACCACAGTTTCTGAAAACCAACCTGTAAGAGGCCAGGAACGTGTGGAGAGCATCGGCCCTTGCTGACCAGCGTGTCTCGCACAAAGAACGCAGCTTGGTGCGCTCTGCCATGGCCTCCCTGCTTATATTGTCGTCGGCCAAAGTCTTCTGGAACTGATGTAGTCGTTTGGCGGAGTAGTTGAAGGCAAATGCTACCTGCTGGACAGTATCCATCATGTTCTTAGCATACCTTTCTTTCGAAGCGTGTATTATGGCAAGGTTCAGGCAGTGAGCCTTGCAATGAGTATACACTGCCTCTGGTATCAATTGTCAGATTCTTGCCTGCACTCCGCGATGGATCCCAGACATATTACTGGCCCCGTCGTATCCCTGTCCACGCATGTTCTCAGTGTGTACACCTGTTAAAATAAATAAAAACATAAATAATAACAACATTCCATTCAAAGATGAACAAATTACCTTGCCCTTACTAATCTTAAGAGACGCTATTCGCAAAAATACTAATCATCATTAATGTATTTGTATAAACATGTATTCAGTGTTTCGTCGAAACAACATAAAAGGGACATATGTCTTTGTCGTCTTTTCACTGCGCAAGTGCTTTTTTATGTTACGCGGCAAGCGAAAAGTACACTCGGACATTTTGGTCAATTTCCAGAAAGTGTAGATCATGAGGACGTCTAGCGCGTCCATAATGTTTAATAAATATTTGAAAACTGATCTAACAAATAAAATTGGCCTTCTTCGACTTATCGGCGAACAGAGTGGGTCCTGATCAGACTGTGTGGATGCAAAGACTGATCTAGGCCACACTGGTCGCAAAATCCCGAAAAGTCCGAGTGCCCTCTTTCCCATGACGTGACTGAGTTATTTAACAGAAATGTATATGCAATTATATGACAATATTTTGAATATCTTATTAGTATTAACTAAAATTTAGCTAATTTAGTGAGGATATCCATAAATGCATTTGCCAGAACCTCGCCTGTTGTACTAGTCGTGCTGGAAAACCCCAAAAATTCCTCCCCGGTCGACGTCGTCTTGTCCACGAAGCGAACACACAGCGACATCTTCTGTTCCATGGTCGCGGCGTCTGTAGCTTCGTCAGCCATAAATCAAAACACACCTGCATCATTGCACTCAACAACCAGGTCATCAGTTATGATTTTTCCGCAGATGGATATGAACTCGTTCTGAATCTGTGGGGAAGTATATTTTGTTCTAGGACTGCATGTGTTTAAGTGTTCAAATAGAACCTGGTTGTACTTTACCTGGTAGTGTAAGAGTGCCATAAAAATGCTGAAATCATCCTCGTGGCCACGCAATGCAATATTTCGTTTCCCACAGAGAATAACTGTCTCCACAATGCCACAAAAGAGTTTTCTATTCTTTTCAACCATGGCGTTGTACTGTGATACTAAAGTACGCTCTATATCTTTTTGATTCCATTTTGCAGCGGCGATGAAATTTTCAGAAGGGATTAATTGGTCATTTTGAGACTTGCTGTTCGTGTGCCGGTCTACAACTTTACTCACGGTGCGACAATTTGTAAGGGGCAAATTGTTCAACATTTGGATGCGACCATCTTTGCTAGCAAAGACGAAACATGGTGCATAGAATATACCATCTGAAGCTAGAGAATATCGCATCCAGGTGTGCTTTTGAAATCAGGCTGGTTGCGCTTTTCTTAAGGTGCCGCCGCTTATCCTGTAACAAATTCAACAATAATTATGGTAAAAACGAAAAAAAAACATGCCTACGGTAGGATTCGAACTCGCATCGCCAGATTACTAGTTTTCCACTCTAACCACTGAGCCATAGGTAATTGCGTATGACGAAAAATTAAACCAATATATAATCAAATGCTTGATATAATTTCACAAAAACAGCTTTTCCATATTTTGATTTATTTTAACGATTAAAATATAATATTATAGACTAGTTTTAATTCAACATTGCAATACAAAAAATAATAATATATCTACAATTACTTTTATGCTTCAGTAAATCAAACATTCCATGAACGGGTAATTTGGCGACAATTCATTGTTGCATTTACTTTTTCATTTATTAAAATAGAAATCTACCTTGTAGGAAATGTGCAATGTAGCACGTCGGTCCATTCTTTCGTCAAAAGACCTATCTTTGATTGTTCATTTATACGGAAATCTTCTGCGAAAACATCACAATACGGTGGGCTATTTTATGTTGATCCGCCATTTTGAAGACATGCCGCGTGAAAAACTTGTGGATACAAGGGGCGTTATTAAGATAGATCTACCAGCATCTTAAATAATTACATATTTATTAACACAGTGTGTGCCCCTTTCATCGCATACGAGTGCAGTAGGTAAGTGTTGCGGTTTTTAAGTTAATGAAGCAAATCGTAAATAACGACTAAATACCCAACCTTTAAACATGTGACTTTTGTCGAATATTACTGACTTTATTGAATGCCTTAGACCTGACCCCCTTTAGGTTTATGTTTTTATTGCTTTTTTTGACCACTTTATTTTTCCATTTGTACAAACGAATTGTACTCAAATGAGTACTTGAGTACGCCTGTGTACGCCGCTGGTAGTAAAAAGCTCGTTTCGAAAAGCGGTTTGCATTGATTGTTTATATTTTACATCTCCTTAAAAAATCTGGGTATTGTAATTCGCTTGGAACGAGTTGACGGACCTACTTGGATTTAACTACATGTATGTACAACACGAAACATGATATTCGAATAGTTTTATAAGATTTCCTCGTCAAACAGGTAAAATAAACTTAAACATAAACACTGCAATAATTGTTTTTATGTATATTTTACCGATCAAAATAGAAATACATCGAATTGAACTCGGTCAATTAAAACGTTTTATGCAATGATTTTTGTAAGCTGAAGATGGTGAAGTATCCGGTCAATCGAATAAATCGGTATATGTATTAGTGGATATCCATTTGTAACATCGAAGTGTTTTCGAAACTAACATCATAAAATTGATCTGATACAAAAGAAACAGTTTCTTCAGTTAAACAAATGCCAATACAATTCATAAGAAATACGGGCATTTTAAAATGCCATAACAAGAGCTACTCATAACCATTACATATTTAATTTATACTATATTTTTGTGACATTTGCTTTTTTAGTTTTAGGTATATTTGGTTAAATTGGTTTCTGCAGAAATGCTGCTTACCTAAAATGGGCTTTTTGTTGTAGCTCATAACTCGAATAATTAAAGAAATTACATAAGTCAAACATAATATGCAAAACAGTTTGCAAGACAAAGAGGTTTGCACTTATTACGGGACCATTTATCCAAGCAATCTGGAAGACATTCCGGCTAGTACTACAGTAGAGTTAGCGATTGTGTTCCGCAAGGTTG
>VMBQ01004959.1:0-30408 GCA_007657795.1 Dreissena rostriformis
AGTAATGGTTATTTAAAGGTTAACTCTAATTAAAGTCCTATGAGTTTCCTGTTAAAATATGACTTTATAAACTTCTCCTTTCCTTTAGAAATCTCCAATTGAATGCGTTTTTAAGGCATGGGTGGCTGATAAAGCCGCCTTACGCACAGATATTGGTGTTCTACGCAGTAGTTTCCACGACAACGAAGCTTCTATGCTTTTTTTACGTTACTCAGTGTGTGTGCGAAATGTAGAATTGGTTTGGTTGCGAAGAAACTATTTGATCATGCTTCGTCCATTCAAAAACCGACATGGAGCGATTATTGCAACATTCGAAGGCTTTTCAAATGCCAAATATGATGACAATAACAATATTCAACACTCTGATTTATCTAAACACTTTTATATTGTTAAAACACAATGTATACATATCATATTCACTATTAACCATAAGTTAAGAATAAAATACGTACGATACGTACGATATCTATGTTTATTTATATAAATATTTCGTGACAAAAAACGTTGCATTGTTCAGTTTTATTATCGAAAACCCCATACACGATCTGCTGCAATTTAAAACGTTATAGTACGTGTCATATGAAATCGATGGTCCCATAGTATTTCTTTGTGCGTTTCACGGAGGAATACCTACAAATGTAACGTGTGGTTTTATCCGTCGTTATAAAAAAACAACATAACAAATTAGTGTACATTGTCATGATTTCACTTACGCGGAATAGTACAACTGCTTCTCACAGTGCACTTCATGTCCGACAGTATGACCCAAACTAGTCAGGAGAAGCTGTACGGCCATGTGGTGGCTTTACAGACGACACCCGTCCCATCCTTGCCTCCGGACACAAAGAGTGTCGTCGATTGAAAGAAAGCTGTTCATAACGTAGATATAGACACTTATTAAACTTGTTTATGTGTTTCACAACGCATTTGTCTCATTTACTTACGATCCGTTTCTATTCATTGCGATTCACAAAGTGTAGCCTAAATTGAAATTGATGGCATGGATGAGATGCATGGGTTTTATCAACAGGCAATTTTCGGATATATTGTAGACCTGATATAGATGGCGGCACTTCTATTGTATCTGTAATTTATTGTGTTAAGCTAAGTCGCACTTGATTGAAGTCATTAGCAGCAACTTCATGTTATTGACACTGTGATGAACAATAAATACACAATTAAGTCTAAGATTGTCTCTTTCATCTGGGTAAACATGCTACTCTGGATTTATCAACAGTTATTATAATTGTAAACCTTAATTAAAGTTCAAAACATTTTTTTTTCTTTACTGATATTATATACCCGGTTACACCGTATTACCCCGAAATTGAAAACACATATTTAAAGGCGTGTAATGTTCATAGCATTTGCGCATTTATGCAAAATAGATAAGTTCATAAATAAAATATATCAATTTATTGTATAACTACAGATAATTGGAATGAAATACTGGTATATTGTTTGGTATCAAATACCGAAGACCACAATAACGTATCTCATAGTGTGATATCCGATTCGGAAACAACATTAATTTTGCTCAGTTTGATTTCAGTTCTAATAGTATAACAATGTGACGGGGGATTTATAATACCAGTTACAGTTGATAGAAGAGCAGGAACAAATCGTTTTTTAGTTTGATTCCATTTTATAGCGCAACATACATCTGTAAATTGTGGTTTAATCGATTTATCAATAACGCGATACGTCAAAGATATATTTGCTGTACCAACCATATGTCTTTGCTAAGTATAAACAAAATACGCGTAGAAAAGAGTTTTCGACTAAACACAATAAAAATCTGCAATTTGTTAAACTCGATAAATAACAATCACATTTACGTTTTTGTGTTGCGAATAGCTTGTGAAGATTAGTATTGCATTTAAACGTACATATAACATAGCAATTCAACACTACTCTACAATTCGACAGAACTGCCTTTCTTACTGCGCATCACAACATTTATACTTTGGCATTGCATTATTAATTCTAATAAATGGTTTGTACTCTGAAAATCGTAAGCAAACGTAATACCTCTGTCTGGATTGTAAACACGAAAATAAAGTGTATGCCGTTCTCCGTTAGAAAGAGTGATAAGTTTTAATGCGCTAAAAAGAGGGTGAGCATTATATTGGATTATATTATACGTGCCTAATACGTAGTTAAAAAGCAGGACGCCATATAGTTTTATACATGGGTTTAATAAATAATCACAAATTATTTGTACAATGTTATTTATCATTAGCAAAAATATTGAAATAGTGCGGTTTTAGATTGCTTAAATAATGTATATGGCAACAAAACGAGAATATAAGGAAAAAGCTGCATATTTGCTGTGAAAAAAATGGCAAATAAAACAATATGTATTATGTAATAGCTGCTATTTCTTGCGTTTTGTTGTGCGATAGAAAACATCATGTGCACACATATTGGACCTACACATAATGCCAATAAGGAAGTATGTTATTGACACACACCACTTTTCAATAAACCATTAAAATCCCAATTGCAATGGCAAAACATAGTTAATAACAGTGAATTGCATTTGAAACAAAAATGACGTACAAAGCAACTATTTTTTTACATGTCAGTAATTAACATCCAACACAAATACATTAACATATTACCTGCAACACATACGCAACTCTTATTTAAGAAATACAGGAATACACAAAACATATTGCACCAATTGGCCAAATGTTTACAACTGAATCATTCAATGTTATCATCAAACTTTTAACTCTAAGTTTTGAGTGCAGGAAATGCTTAGATACCATCACACAGACAAGAATTCAATCGCAGACGAAACATTCTGACTGCATATGAGGAACTCAACCTCACACATATCTGTAGGTTAAAATTGAAATTATAACTGAAATACCTGCAATGATTATATCAAATAATAAATAGTAATGTCTTGTGAAACGTTTATTTATATTAAGGGTCTCATAACCGCGAATTAAACAATATATTGCTATATGTTAAAGGTATGACATACATTCAATAGTTCTTAATTCATTATAATTAATTTCATTTAAAGTGCATTTGAGGCACTAGTACCTCGTATGAAATATTATTTATCTCGAAGATATGCAAAAATCACTGAGTGTCGAAACCTACCAATTACTCTACTTAATTCATACTAATATTAATCTTTGTGACAAATATGGAAGGTGTATTTCATTTCGAAATCCGCATTCTTAGATCAACATACAATCTCAAGGATTTTTAAAAATAAATATTAGAACATGTTACAACAGAAAGGAAATAGTTCGCTAGTCAACTTTTCCAATAGTATGAATCATCGGATGAAGTTTGTAGTACTAGTACTTCACTGGATACCAGACGCATCACTCTCAACACACTGAAACAATAAAGCTATTTACAGCGATACTTAATTACCACAACATAAGTTCTCGTATTCGTTATTTCAAACTAGAACAAACTAACATGTCAATCCGAACAGAGGTTTCTGTTGTTGCTGATGCCGTAATGATGCCATAGTTGTTTTACCAATTGGATGTTACAATTTAACGGCCTTGGAAATTTGAAACATGGCATCATCATGAAGTTTCGCCTACTTATTACCGACTTTCTTGGCCTTCAACTTAGTCATGTACACGGTTTCCATGCATGTGACTATGTGGTGCTTAGGTATAAGTCAATGCTCTTGTATGGTGACAAAGTGTACCGCACTACAAAATTGGGTCCATATCCGTTTTGAATTTTGCTATGAATATATATTTAATAAGATACTATTTTGTTAAAGAGAATATCTAACAATTTCCATTAGTTACAATAAATAACAATTCTATAAACAAACAAATAGTATTGCATAACGATTCTTTTTTAGTTCAACGTATAATAATTCAAATTAATCCGTATAATATATATGTGATATTGTATAGGACACAATAAATACAGTACAATCTATGTTAAACTTAATAGTGTTTGTTAAACACGAGAATGTTTAACTTCGAAACAACGCAGAAAACCAACTGTTAAATATGTCGATGTTTTATCTTATTTCAAATTGCCATTTCTTTTCATCTTAAATGCAGATCTTTCAATCTGAAACAAGCTAGTACAATGGATCTGCAAGAAAGAAGCCCATGTGTTAACTATTAAACTATATGCAAATACCAAATATATGGGGATGATACATGTTTCTGGATAATATGAGTTAACACGCAACTTTTTAAAATATACTCCACAATTTACAGATGTATGTTGCGCTATAAAATGAATTCAAACTAGAAAACGAGTTGTTCCTGCTCTTCTATCAACTGTATCTGGTATTGTAAATCCCCCGTCACACTGTTATACTATTAGCACTGAAATCAAACTAAACAAAATTAATGTTGTTTCCGAATCGGAAATCACACTATGAGATACGTTATTGTGGTCTTTGGTATTTGATACCAAACAATATACCAGTATTTCATTCCAATTATCTGTAGTTATACAATAACATGATATATTTTATTTATGAACTTATCTATTTTGCATAAATGCGCAAATGCTATGAACATTACACGCCTTTAAATATGTGTTTTTTATCTCGGGGTAATACGGTGAAACCGGGTATATAATATCAGTAAAGAAAAAACATGTTTTGAACTTTAATTAAGTTTTAGAATTATAATAACTGTTTATAAATCCAGAGTAGCATGTTTACCCAGATGAAAGAGACAATCTTAGACTTCGCATAGTTTTCAATTAATTGTTCATCACAGTGTCAATAACATGAAGTTGCTGCTAATGACGCGATATATAATGCTCAGGTATTACAATCAATGTTTTAAAAATACCGGGTAACATTTACCTAAATGTTTTAGATGTCAACCAATGGCCAGTTTTGTTTGTATGAATAAAAGGAAATCCACTCCGCGTATTTATGTTGTCGTATAATGGGACATATATAGTTTGCGTCATCTGCGTTCACTAGACCATAAACAACAAACATTAATTATGTATGCATTGTTTACGCAAGCATACATTCAGACAAAACATAAGTTCGACTTCAATCAAGTGCGACTTAGCTTAACACAATAAATTACAGATACAATAGAAGTGCCGCCATCTATATCAGGTCTACAATATATCCGAAAATTGCCTGCTGATAAAACCCATGCCTCTCATCCATGCCATCAATTTTAATTCAGGCTACACTCTGTGAATCGCAATGAATAGAAACGGATCGTAAGCAAATGAGACAAATTCGATGTGAAACACATAAACAAGTTTAATAAGTGTCTATATCGACTTTATGAACAGCTTTCTTTCAATCGAAAACACTCTTTGTGTCCGGAGGCAGGGATTGGACGGGTGTCCTCTGTAAAGCCACCACATGCCCGTACAGCTTCTCCTGACTAGTTTGGGTCATACTGTCGGACATGAAGTGCACTGTTAGAAGCAGTTGTACTATTCCGCGTTAGTGAAATCATGACAATGCACACTTATTTGATATGTTTTTTTTATAACGACGGATAAAACCACACGTTACATTTGAAGGTATTCCTCCGTGAAACGCACAAAGGAATACTATGGGACCATCGATTTCATATGAAACGTACTATAACGTTTTAAATTGCAGCAGATCGTGTATGGGGTTTTCGATAATAAAACTGAGCATTGCAACGTTTCTTGTCACGAAATATTAATATAAATAAAATTAGATATCGTACGTATCGTACGTATTTTATTCTTATGGTTAATAGTGAATATGATATGTATACATTTTGTTTTAACAATATAAAAGTGTTTAGATAAATCAGAGTGTTGAAAATTGTTATTTTCATCATATTTGGCATTTGAAAAGCCTTCGAATGTTGCAATAATCGCTCCATGTCGGTTTTTGAATGGACGAAGCATGATCAAATAGTTTCTTCGCAACCAAACCAATGCTACATTTTGCACAGACACTGAGTAACGTAATAGAAGCATAGAAGCTTCGTTGTCGAGGAAACTACTGCATGCTTGGGAATACCTTGCTATGAAGGAGGCGATTCTATATAATCTGTTCTCCGATTCACAGCGCCAATCCGTAGAATACCAATATCTGTGCGTAAGGCGGCTTTATCAGCACGCCATGCCTTAATAACGCATTCAATTAGAGATTTCTAAAGGAAAGGAGAAGTTTATAAAGTCATATTTTAACAGGAAACTCATAGGAATTTAATTAGAGTTAACCTTTAAATAACCATTACTTTGTTATACCTTAATCAGCGATTTGGTTTTATTGCGTGAGAAGTACAGCACGTGTCTGGAATAATTATAGTATGTTCATGTGGAAGCTTGCACGAGTGATATAACATAGTTTAAATGAGTGACATATATTCTTCCGAAAGATCATTGTTTCATGAACAAGCATAAATAAAACAATCTAATTTGGAAGGCGTAAAAGAGAAAGAGATGACAATATGACAAACTTAACATTGATAAATAAAACACATTATGAGGAGCCGAAACTTCCAGCAGAGATGCGATTTGGGGTTCAACATATAGTATTTATAAATGCATATAGTTGCTTCTTCGTGAAAGCTGCCGTAGGAAACCTGACGGTTTTCATAACATTGTTTCGAAATAGAAATACTAAATCACGGGTGAACATGTTTATAATGCATCTTTCTATAGCAGATTTGATTGTGATATTCATTATGATGCCATTGGAAATTGGTTGGAACGGAACGGTTCAATGGCTGTCCGGCGACGCAGTTTGTCGGATACTCATGTTCTTCCGAGCGTTTGGATTATATCTCTCTTCCTTTGTGCTAGTGGTCATAAGCTTGGATCGTTATTTCGCAATTCTGCATCCGCTCAGCCTTAATGACGCCGACAAACGAGGCAAGATCATGCTATGCTTCGCCTGGCTTTTCAGCGTTGTAGCAAGCACCCCTCAGGTATAACAATAACTAAAATGCGACTTAAATATATTCACCAAAATAGATAGGCAATTACAACTTATCGTCTGGAACGAAACTTTAAAACGTTAAATTTATCGAATATCAAATAATAAAATTACAACATACGTTTCTATTTAAGCAAGTCGATTCATCAAAGTCCATGCATTAACAGTAAGTTATTTAGTACATACGGATGTAAACAAGTATTGAACTGAAGACATTCGTAAAACTGTTGCTTTTCACAACAGTTTAGGTTTCGTACGCAGTTTGATACCACATTACAAATATTCTTATATTAATGCTATGTGATTAATCGTATACTCGTGAAACAAAGCCATTACACAAATCGTGTATAATCGTTTTTCTTAAAATAACAACTAATAAAATGAAAAACAAATGCTTTGAAAGTATACGAGTACAAAGAGGAGCTTTGCACGGTAATAAGATCTTTAAAAAAAAATACATGTCAACAAAACTTTACCATTTTATAACCAGTATGATATCCAAATAACCAGCGACAATCTAATATAATTGTTAAATTAAATAAAAAAAGTAGTTATGCACTTGTGATTTTCATTTTAAGGTTGACCGTTCTCAATATTTTATATCGTGACGCTCGTTTTTGTTCGTATAACTTGATCTACAGGAAAAATAAATAACGATTGATGATACCGTTTCTCCAATATGATTTAATCACATTGTCATGTTGTGATATAATTTGATATTTTAATTAACAAAAAGGTGTTTTGTTTTGTAATCGAAAAAACAGGTTTATCTTTTATTCATTTTTAAATTTATTTTTCATAACAAGTCTAACATGTCTGTAGTAAAACACGTTTAAAACAGCCGGTAATTCGTCGTAGCATCACATTATGAACATCTGCATATCGTTTTCATCGTTATCGCCATGAAAACATATTAACTGTAAAACATACTAATGTTAGTATTTAATACAGTTTCTTCGCAATAAAATAAAAATATAGAACCGACATAAGCAAATCCCTATTCTTAGCATTGTGGTCTTTAAAACAAACTAAAATTCATATGACGATAATACCTACAAATGTTCAAATCGAATAATCGATATTTTGAAGATTGTTTCCTGACGCGGTGAATTTAAAATAGCGGTGTTCAACATTTGTGTATTGACGATTTAGTTAAAACGACAAAATTAAGGAAATCATTTTAACTAATTGTTAATAAATAATCAACACTAATTAATAATTGTGGTTGTTGTCATTTGTAGTTAACAAAATATTGTTCAAACAAGATTTATTTAGTTCAGCTTTTCATTTCAATAAGAGTGCGTTTGGGAATATCTCATTGCTAGTCGTTCACAGAATGTCGAGCGATGAATTGATTTCCCTGATAATAATAATAAGTTATAGAGCTGTGACAGAATAACCGCAAAGCCACAGAACACAAACTCTTGCCGTCATCGGAAGCTGTTTCGTATCATTCGGAACAAGAGCTAAACCAGGATATAGGGAGTACTCCACGTTTCTATTTTTGCATTGAATAAGGCACTTTGAAGACACTGGAGATCGTCCTCAATTTGCTATGTGCCAAATGGTTATCTCCTCGTATTAATTTCTTATGCTATCACAATTATAAGGACGAACTAACAGGCTATACAAGAATGTAGTGGTTTATTATTAATGATAAAAATGTTCAAACAAATCCCAGAAAAGAAACATCTGTGTTGGTTTCCTTTATTATAAAATGGTTTAACTGGTTTTCGGAATTAACAATCGGTATCAATCCCAGGTATTGCGGGTGAAGCAAACTAATTATTCCCGAACAACCAACATGTTTGCTGTATGTTAGTGTATTTGTATCGATATAGACCAATCTTTCCTTTTCAACTTTAATAAAACATGTTTTGCTATAAAGAAAAATTGCATTCTTTTTAAGCATCCTCATTCAAGATGATATTTCCAGTTTTTAACCAATTAAATTCAGAAAAAAAGACCTTAAGTATGTAGATGGCAACATCTATGAAAGTAGTTAATTAACAGTGAGCTTGTTTTTTTAACGGTTGTTTGCATTTCCTGTCCCTAACTCCAGAGTGTGATATTCCACCTCGAGACACATCCTCACCACCGTTGGTTCAAACAGTGTATAACCTTCAACTTCTTCCCCACTCCGTCTCACGAACTGGTGTATAACTTAAGTTGCATGGTTGCTATGTACGGCTTGCCACTTGGAATCATTACATTATCGTACGTTCTCATCCTTCGAGAAATCCCCAAGAAAACTAAACAAAGCAAAGGTAAGAACACCCTACGCGTAAGTGTTCCTGATATTCAATACGAACGAATTGCTTTGCATAATGTAGGCAATACGCATCATCCTATGAATAAAAGACTAGAGGCTGTCTAAACAAATCCTCTCCTGATAATATTTCGTGAGTTGCGTTAGTTATATATTCAATTTTATGTAGAAACTCAACTGTTTATACTGTAATTTCGTAATTAGGGCCGTCCGAAAAAAAGGTTATATTTCCTTTACATATTTTTTTAAAGTACAATTTGCTTTTATAAACCATTCTAATGCGGTCATGAAATTCCTTATTTTTTCCAAATTCATTTCTCTCTGATCATTTGTTCTTTTTCACTGAATGTACTTCGTCGTTTACATATAAACAAGACTTCCCTCTTAACTGGTCGCCCTTAATCTGATATAAAATGAGTCTTGAACGTGTATAAGATAAGTGGGGGCAATCTTCAATCCGGGAAGTGAAGCCTCTGGAAATAAGACGACAGAGACGTGTTTTATAACGACAACAGCAGAAGTTTGTCTCGAGTTCTACTTGTAAAAACAAGTTGAAAGGGTGACACATACATTACTATTACACCCAAATCTAAACCTTACTTTGAGACTATTTGTTCGCGGATTTCGAACTGGTAAACGGATGAAGTGTAATTGTAGAATTGTTGCATAAAGATATAGAGGATATTTGTTCATGTCAGTGTAAGATCGTGTCATGTCAGTGTAATTGTAGAATTGTTGCATAAAAATATAGAGGATATTTGTTCATAACAGTGTAAGATTGAGTCATGTCAGTGTAATTGTAGAATCGTTGCATACAAATATAGAGGATATTTGTTCATGTCAGTGTAAGATCGTTTGTTATTTCACGAGTGATCAATACACGTTTATTTAATTGTACATAAATATGTACAGGTCGATGTCANGTTGAGAGGGGCCAAAGTTGTCACTATATCCTACACTGGTATAGGGTGTCATGCTTGTAGACCAGCTTGGCACCTGAGATGTCTCATTTTGCTGCACTACGGGAGACGTCTGACGTTGCTGCATAGGGGACCACATCTGGTTTTGAGACACAGGGGTTACTTGATTTTGCGGCATGGGGGACGTCTGGTTCGTGGGCATACAGCTTTCAGGCGCAGCAATAGGTGATGATACATTCAATTGTGCTCGTCTTTTCTGCAATATTTGCATGGCTTGCTCAACTGAAACAAAATTAAGTGCAATACCTATTTGCAATAGGAATATACTAGTAAAAATGCTTTTTAAATGTCACTTCTGACAGAGCAAACATACTTAAACAATTAAAAGAATAATAACAGTCTCAACGAGGCTTGTCACTGTAGGATGACATATGCCCCCTTTTTCCACATTCTTTCGAAACCTAGAGGCAAAGTGTGTGGGAATTTCAGGCAGACAGACGGACAGTGGGATCACTATATGCCACCCTAACAGGGGCATAAACAAAGGAACCAATTCTTTTTTTAACACAACTAATAGTTCATACTTGTTCAATCATTCAATAATCCATAAATAATAAGTTTATTTTATTTTTGAGCTAATACAATTAACCATATAATCTCCTAGAAACATAAATGGTCAATGAGCTTATATTTAATAAAGTACTATGTACTTTAACTATTTAGTTACCAAGTGGCTCTTTTTGCTGAATTGAGGTGGCCTCTGCAAGAGGCGCTGCAGAGGATGCTGGCTCTTCTGTACACGTCTTCTTTGGCCTTTTGGTGGTGTTGCTCTTCTTCTTAGGCAAGTCTGCAAAATATGTTCTTCCTTATGAATAACATGTTTTTATATGTTAAACATATAAATCTTTCTAATATTAATATGCATTAAGTGTTAAAAAGATTCTTATGTCATGAAGTAAAAGTGTGCACATCCTCATCAATACTGTGGAAAGCATTAGCCACCTTTATTTCATTTTTTTTTTAAACAGTATCTGTCTCAAGTGCAATTATTACAATAGTAGGAAACAACAAGGCCTGTCACCATATGATGACATATGCCACCTTTTCCCACAATTTTGTAAACATTAACGCAGTGTTTTCCACATTTTCACTATACTGGTGAATATCTTCGGGGGCATAAAAACTGCAAGGAAATGTATGTACAATAAACAATAATAAAAAAAACATAACTACCACATGAGGGCTTAGGCCGCTTCTTTGTTGGCTCACTCAGTATCGGGGTCGCACTCATCAAAGGCTCAACAGGATGGGATGGGACATCAATTTGTAGTCCTGAAATACAAAAGGGGTGAGATACACCTCAACACATATTGGGATATACTTATTTCAAACAAGGATTGTCACCATAGGATGACATATGCCCCCTTTTTTCCACATTTTTCAAATCCTAAACGCAAAGTTATCTTAGAAAACAGAGTACCGGTACAAACAGGGGAATGGAAACCAAAACATTGTTAATTTTACTAAACAATACAAATATATTTGTAAATTAAAATTTTATTTAGTTTAAAACATATCTATACCAAATATACCATTTTGGTTCTAGATCAATCGTTTTGCATAATTGAAAGGTTTTTATTGGGAATGTGTGTGAGGGTTGTACCTTTTGCTTAGGAAATAATTTCAGACCCAATATCATAAATTGGGACCTCCGCTTAACATATGTAATTACAATTGGCATTGAGTCCACAGTGCAAATGCAAAGATACTAACTTTGTAAATCCAGTTTCATGCCATCTTTCAGTTGCTTGTTAAGCGCTGCCCTGTCGTCTAAAAGGAAAATGTTTGAGAAATGGCTGTTTTTTTTATACAAACAGGACTGATTTATAACAAAATAATATTTCTATTAAAAAAACATTTCCAAGAAATTAATAATTCATACTGATAAAAGAGCAAGTATTCTTGTCCTTTCGGTCACATCATTTATAAAAACCACAATTTTAACAACAATGAATTTATTTTTATCTTGAACTGTAATGGGTTCTCTTAAATAAAGGCCAGCTCATTTAGATTTATAATTCCAGTTCGTAATATAATACTCTGAGAAAGGCATCTAAGCGCCCATTAATTAATGGAGACTTTTTAATCAATCTTTTTAGTCTTTTTTATCAATATTCTAAAACATTAAACATCCGAATTCAATGTGTGTCCGGATTTAGGTACTTAGCTTTATTGTAGGCAATTGCCTTTAAAAAAAAATCAACACTGATAAATAAATTCTTAATCAATTTTAATAACGGATTTTTAACATCGGATCTTAATTCTTACCTGATATCTCGTAAATGTGAGCATTGTACATCTTCCCCCCAAATCTTGCTTTCACAGCCTCTCCTACGGCATATTCGTTTATCTCTTTGCGTGGTGAAACAATGTTCGACAAAGATATGACGGTAAACGTCGAATCCTCCCAAAATACTATGGCGTACATGATCAAAATAAGAACTTCGACCTTTGACTTTGTTATTCTTTCACGGTTTAAATACGTAATTTGGGCATCGATCAAAGTTCAAACGTCAAAGTGCGCGCTCTTCGTAGAGGATTTGTGGGATTGAAAATCGACCAATCAAAATCACGCTTCTGAAGTTCGTAGCATTGGTAAACCAATCGGGAACCCTCGGACAATTCCGCCATAACGGCGAGGCGGTCCGATGCGCCGTTTGATTGGTCAACAACGGAAATTAACGAGTGATCCCAAAGAAATACCGAATACACCATATTTACGAAAATAAACCGAATTCCCTATCTTCCCTCGCAGTATTTACTGCTATTAGCGTTGGTAAATTAATCTCACAACATGACACGATAAAGTGGTTTTAATACAGGTCTTTAGCGATATTAATACATAGACGAGTTATTAAATCAATGGACAGAAAAATAAATAAACAAATGAGAATATTTTCAATTCAATACATAATGCACATAAAGAAAAGAATACCCAATTTACCCATTGTGTGTATTGTGTTTTCAGGGGTGTGAAATTGAAAGAAGAAAATGTGTTTCGACTTACTGTTTACATACCAATTTTCTAATGTGCATATCTATCCGATAATCTAATATAATATCAACATCAATTTAAACATAAAATAAGGCCATTTATAGACAAGGAATTTAAATTTAGATTGAATGCAATACGATACAGAGCAACGTGTAATCGCGTCATACGCGCATTCATGCAAAAAACGTGCTTCCCGGGGACTTTCTGAAAACCTTGCGAAAATGAAAGTGAAATTCTGTTAACAATTAACAATGCGTTTGCATTGCGTTGTAACTTAATTATCTGAATTACTTATTTAATTATCTTTGACTTTAACGTTTTCAATTGCATTTTTGCAGACAATATTTCAATGCATATTGTCCACAAATAACTATGCAGTAAAACATGCCTCTTTAAACTTGTCAAATCTGTCAATGATTCAAAAGATCGATAGCACATACATTGTGACAGCATTACCGGTAGTCGTATGTGCTATATATATAACATTATGCTTGACAATTATTATGATTTTGATGCATATCCATAAATTGTGATTTTGATGCATATCCATAAATTACCAAAATTTTTGTACTTAATACGGGTTTACGATTCACCCGTTCCCAGTATTGTTAATTTCAATAAAGCTTTAAATACCCATGAATCCGGACATCGATTCCTACGCACCGTATTGAAAGGTGATGTTTATTTTCTTTTACATTGATTTATAATAGTGATGCAAAAAAAATACGATTTATAATAATGCATTTATAATAATTAAGATTTAAAATACCAATTTTATTAAACAGGTTTTAACTTAAAAAAAAATATATATTATATTTTTATTCTATGATTAAATTGGAAAATATTGAATTACAACTTATCATAGTCTGTTAATGCTTTTTTAATTATACCTTAATTTCTTAATACGAAATTAAGGCAGCATATCTTTTTCGTTACGTCACACCATGAAATAACTGCTCAATATTTCTTCAAAGGCTCGAAGGGAACATAAATTGTGTTATATGACAGATGGTTTATGACCCTAAGTTGTTAGTTAGTAACTGTCTGGGCATTATCTGATTTAATCATTCTTTCAAACATCCGGGATTTAACACCCCAGTTATCACAACTTTGTAATCGTGTTTTGATCTCTGTCTTAACAAGTTAGGTGCCATATGGCGTTGCATAGCAACTACAGACACGTGTGGTAAAAAATATACAGCAAAAACCATTTACATGCGCGCGTATGCAATAGCCAAAAATTATATCTATTTCCCGATAATCTTTGTTTGCAGTTTACAGATCAGAATTAGAATGCTAATGATTTAACTTTTTTTTGTAGTTCGGTAGAATGCATATGATGATTTTATAGTCATACTACATGAAAAAAACATAATTGCTATGTCGTTAAAACTTAAACTGCCCTTTATTTTAATAGAACCTAATATTTACTCCAATTTCCAGTCATTTTTTTTATAAAACATTAATAAGTAAACCATACTAAGTTTCTTTACTAAAATTGATGTTTTCCAAAAGTTTCTTTCTGAAACGTAATATTCGCTTTTTTATTTACTAAAATTTTTTTTTCAAGAGTTTCTGTTTAAATCATAATTTTGTTTGGCTGTTTTGTTTGAAAAACAAGACAAGAAAAGATAATTTTATATTAAGATGTGTGCAGATTTTATAATATATAAAAAGGTATTATCTAGAGTGCATTTCTGAAACAATCTGAATTTGTTGTTGTTGTAAATGTTTGCACCAAATCTCTTTTAATGAAAGCTAGTTATTCCTTCTCGACACGTTTTTTTTTTGCCTTTTTTTTTCAAAAAGAACTTTCATTGGACGAAGAATTATGAAACAATTAGTTACTCAGTGATTTTAAACAGTTTCAAGTTTCGATGCTTTTGTAGTCTATTTGTACGCATGGAAACACCAAACTGTTTGGTTTTTGACAAATATCAAAGAATCATTTTTAACTGTTTAGTAAAAGGTGTCTATAACATTATTTATTACCTTTATATACGAAAACGCTTAGAATGAGTGTTGTTTTAGTTGAAAACGAAACAATCGACAATAAAAGAATTCCATCGATCAATTAATAATTTGTGTCAGTAATTCAGTAATATATAGACGTACCGTGACCCCCAATTATTGAATTCTTATTTGTCTCAGAAAACAACGTTAATCATAACACATTAACATATATGAAGTAACGTGTAGATTTCTGTAAAGCGCGATCGTATACAGGGAGTGGATGCATTTTTTAATTAAAGAAATATTCGTTATGGTTCTTTTTTTTTGTTAGCTTGAAAATATAGTGTTTGCATTTTTTTATCGAACAAACTGAAACATATGTGGCTAATAAAAGCAGGCGACGGTCGTCTGTCAATTCTGTTGTATGTTACATAAAAATAGTTTAGTACGGACGGAGCAATTTAATGAATCCGAAAAGTTTACTGTCACTTTCGCCCGACGTGCATACAGTATGATAGTTTTGTTCGTATAGCATTCAATATTAAATTTCGTGTCGATAAGTGCTTATAATAATATAAGAACTGTCCACGATAAGCGCACGTGCTTTTACGCATTTTAAAAAAGTAACTTTCCGACCCCTTATAGATGTCCGTTTTATAATCTTCATGCAGCAACACTTTATACCCCCGCAAAAATTTTGCAAATGACATTCTTAAAGAGGACTTTTCACAGATTTTGGCATGTATTGAAGTTTTTATTAAATGCTTTATATTGATAACTGTAAACATTGGATATAAAAAGCTCCAGTACAAAAAAANAAAAAAAAAAAAAAAAAAAAAAAAAAAAAAAAAAAAAAAAAAAAAAAAAAAAAAAAAAAAAAAAAAAAAAAAACAAGATTAAAATTAAAGAAAGAAAAAAAGTAACCCTCAACGGGGCTCGAACCGCTGACCCCTGGAGTAACAGTATGTCGCTAAGACCACTCGGCCACCCATGCTCGTGTGTTTCTGTCAAGAGTTTATTTACAGGTCATCGCCGAGTTTTCACGACTACCTTATGTGCTGACCTGCCCACCCATGCTCGTATCATGAAAGATGTATTTTATACTTTATATAAGCAATCCTCGTAATATAACGAAATATAACGACAACAACAGAACTCTCCAAATTATTAAATCGTTTCGCGGCGTTGCAACGCTTTATAATTTTCTGTTGTTTTTTTAATCGTCAAAAGATGCACATAATGGATATTTTAGAGCATGGTTAATGTTCAGTATTACGTACTGTTTCCTCACAAATTTCATATATATATAAACTACAACGAACATTTGCGAATCTAAATTTTTTTTAATATAGTTTTGTCAATTTACCAAAACGTGAAAAGGCCCCCTTTAAACACATTTATGGTCTTCATTAACCAGAATGCAAAAATTTACTCATCATAATATTACGGAGGGAATTATTATTTTTATATTTCCCCGTTTAGGTTAAATGACCCGCAAATTGGCTCAATGTGTTACCGATTTAGGTAATAAAACATTATGGCATGTTTAGACTTCTCTCTTTCGTCATATGTTGCTACTTGTACATCGTAGAACACTTAACATTAAAAAAGATCAATTTTATTTAGTTTAATTAAGTTAATAAGTAAAATCGGCTTACGGGTAAATTCGGTATATAGAGGGAATTCGGTATTTCTCCGCTTTGCCACGTATAATTAACGGATTGACCCGAGCGTACCGATTGACTAATCGGAACTAGGCGGTTATGGCCGAGTTATTGCGGTTGATATTATTTAAAAAAAAAATTTTCACAAAAAGTTTTTTTTAGATAAAATATTCGACTGTTTCACGTACAAATAACAACTAGCGAATGCAAAATAAATAAATTGGTTTTGATGCAAAACTAAAAAAATATCGCGTCATGTTCGTATGTCACGTGATCAGTTGCATCATGGTCATGGTAAACAAACAATGGAGTTTTCACGCTGCTCGTCTCAGAATTCCTCAAAGAAAAAACATGTTTCCTAATCGTAAGTATGATTTTATTTTATGATATTGAATGTGTTGTGTATACCTCCATTATTAATTAATTAATATCAGGCGAAATACGAACAATGTAGTATAGTTTGTAGGTTTATCCGAAGCGACTCGTCCGTGCATTGCACATTTTTTTCGGAATCGTCTCGCCAAGTCCCAAGATTGAAGTTCATTTCATGCAGTATGGTTAGACAGCATTATATATCGGATTAATAAGCAATGCATTGATTCATTTTGCATACATTAGAAAATACACAGAACAAACCCATTAATACACGAGGCCTCAACAATTTGGAGCCCGTACAAATCATTACTTGCAACTGTAAACATAACTTTTTTTATATACCCAATACAGCATGATTGGCAGATTAAAATGATTTAATAAAGCTTTTGTATCACATTTCAGGCAAATTTCCATTTTGATGAGTGGATTAAGCTGTTCTAGCCCATCAGCCATGGCAATGAATACTGGAATTGAAACCCCCAGGATGTAAGTAATTTTGAAAAATTGGCTTAAATAGTTACACTGTAACTGTAAACCACACACCATACAATGTAAAGAAGCAAAATAAGGGACTTAGTTCAGTATATACTATATTTGGGGAAAGGAACTTTGACCGGGGGGGGGGGGGGGNGAATGACCATATTAAAAAAATGTTAAAAAGCATTTCTTTAAAAACTTGCCCATAAACTTAACCAGAAGTATTTCTTTGATGTTTGTTACTAGCTTCTTTCTAAAAAAAATGACAAAGTAAAAAAAGAACATGAAAAACAGCTTCTTAATTCAAATTACAGATTGTGTTATTATTGGTGCTTTAGGTACAGAACTTCATATTATACATGTAATGTAAATACTGATTTTGCAGTTTTTGCAAGAATGCAGCTTTGTCATACAAACTTTTTTTCAGGGATAAGAACACAGCAGTTGCAATTTCACATGACCAATGGATCTGCCATGTCTGCGGTTTAAGTCTGTCACGCAAGCAACGTCTGCAGACCCACATTCTTAGCAAACACCCTACTGACAAAATGCCAGGTATGAACAGTTGCCCCTTTATTTAATTTTGCTGATGAGCAGCTTATTTATGCTCATTGGGTCATTGTCGACCTGAAATGGCCCACAAGTCACCCAGGGGTGACAAGAAGCCTATTCTTGTCACACTAGGGTTACTTCAAGCCGAAGCTAGTCACCCCCGGGTGACATGAAGCCGATTGTAGTCACCCGGGGTTGACATGAATTTGATTCTTGTCAACCTTAGGTGACTTCAAGCTGATTCAAGTCAAGAATCGGCTTCTAGTCACCCTCGGTCGAGAAGAATAAGCTTTAAGTCACTCCAGGGTGAAATGAATCGGCTTCTTGTCACCCCCGGGTGACTTCTTGGCCATTTCAGGTCGACAATGACCCAATGAGCATTATTTATGGCTTGAAAAGAATGCGTTGCTTTGTCAGTCCAAACCCATATTTCAACAGGCCCAAATGCTGGAGTTAAAGAGTTAAATAAATTGGAATTGATTTAGGTAACTAATTCTCTAACTGAAATGATAAATTAACAGTACGAACAAATAAGCTAGTTACTTTATGTTAGGCCTAAAAAAAAGAAGTCTTGTTTCCGGTTACCCGTCCGACCCTGTTTTTTAACCGCAAACTAAAAAGTTTGTTCTGTTACAAAATCTGCATCTGAATTTGATGTTCGAAATTAATGCAACTGTGGAAAGTTGCGTACATTTCGGACATAAAATTTGGATGCAGATGATGCAGATGTTGTGACAGAAAAAAAACTTTTGAGTCAGCTGTTAGAATATTTATTTGTACAGTAATTTACAGATACTGTAAAGACAATCTGGATCAAACATCTTCTTGTTAAGAATTATAATCTGAAAGTTAGTACTATGTCGTCATGCATTTCACACTTCTGATACCTAAAAATAATGACATTCTCATTGAGTTAAATATTCAATTTAGTGTTGTGGTAAGAAAAAAAAAGCATACCTACCAACCCATATTTTTTTGGGCATATAAGTTTTTGGTTTGTTTGCCCTCAGCAATGGATGACATTGCATAAGACCAAGCAACTATTGTGTGTACTAAAGGAATTAAATTGAACCTGGGAATGTTGGGATGTGCCGAACCCAGCCCACTGTTATTAAAACACACATATTGAAGAAAAAAATTAATTATCAATCCAAAAAATGCTATTTTGTTATATTTGTAGGTGATCTGCTAACCAAAAGAGGAATCTACAAGACATATGACTTAGATGAATCTGTACCAGTGCCTAAAAGGACTAGGATTAGAGATCAGGCAGAAGGGGTTGCGAAACAGATGGATGACAATGGCAGAACTGTCCGCAAACAAGATGAAATATATGCCTGCGCAACATTAGACAGCATATCAGACTGTTCTGAAACCCAAACATCTGCAACAAACAGAATTGCTGGGTCAAATGATGAAAAATGTTTAGCAGTTCTTTCCTACATATCAAAAATGAGATTGACAGGAACTGCTTCTGAACAACTAATTCGACTGTTAAACATTTTTGGTAACACAGAATTATCAGACATTCAGACAAAAGAGAACTTAACCAAAACTTTTGATTATTGTGAACTCTGTTCCTGCTTGTTTCCGGAAGATTCAGACATCTATAAGTGTGTTACGCCACAATGCACTGGTTTACGTTACAGTGGACTGGTTGAAAATCAACATCTGAAAAGACCAAAGACGTACTTCGCAACATCTGCTGTACGTTTTCAGATATTGGACATATTACACAGAAATGAGGAATTGAAAAATAGACCGATAACTCTTACCATGAACACCGATGGAGTGCCGTTGTACAGTTCATCGTCCGTCAGCCTCTGGCCAGTTTTCCTTGTAATCAATCAATTGAAACCGTCAGAGAGGTTTCTGATGCAGAATGTAATTGTGTGGGGGATCTGGCAAGGAAGAGGGAAGCCGATATTCAGGTCTTTCCTCAAACCTCTAACAGATGAGCTAAATTCCCTTAGACGAGATGGAAACGATGTAGACATTTCCCTGACATGTGTAACCATGGATCTACAGGCTAAATCCCAGGTCATGGAGATGGTTCCACACAATGGCCAGTTTGCATGTGTAACTTGTGAAACCCCAGGTGTTGTTGTGCAAAAAGGAAAAGGACACACAAAAACATTTCCTGTTGGTGATCCATGTGTACCAAGAACAATAACTTCAATGTTGAATGATGCTGATAAGGCAATATCGAGTGGAGTGGCACAAAAAGGCATCCGCAATGTGTCTATACTATTCGATGTGGATCACTTCAATCCTGTTGACGGTGTAGTTCCCGACTATATGCATGGAGTATTACTAGGGACTACAAAAAAACTTCTCACCTTGTGGACGTCACGAAAGTCGAAAGGACAGCCCTACTACATCGGAAACCATTTGTCAGAAGTAGACAGAAGACTTGGGAAAATGAAACCGACTAACAATATTTCAAGACTTCCAAGGTCGATTGAGAAGCATCTAAGTCATTGGAAGGCCTCAGAACTGCAGCACTGGCTTTTGTTTTACAGCGTGCCGTGCTTGCAAGGAATTTTGCCCGCTAAGTATTTAGAAAACTTGTGCTTCCTTGTAGAGGGAATTTACCTCCTTTTAGGTGAAGATCTTCAATGTGAAGATATTGACAAGGCAGAACTGAGACTAACACAATTTCAGATTTCTTTTCAAAGTCTGTACGGCCTTGAAAACTGTGGTCTCAATATCCATAACATTGGCAACCATCTTGCCCACTATGCAAGGATACATGGTCCACTCTGGGGTTGGTCTTGCTTCGCCTTCGAGGACATGAATGGGACCCTGCTCAAATTAGCCCATGGAACAGGCAATGTTAGTCGGCAACTGCTGCAGACTATACTAATGAAGAAAAGACTGCACAGTGAGGCAGATCAAATCGAAAATAAAGATCTTCGTGACTTCACGTTAGATATGCTTGGGACAGGTAGAAGGATCAAGGCCAGAAGGGAATGTAATGGTTGCAGTCTGCTTGGAAAAGTACACGCAGTTGAAGACCCAGTCCTTCAGGATGAAGTAACCAAACAGACTGGGAAAGAAAACTGTTCGCTTCAGAAGATCTTTAGAATCAAGATGAATGGCCAGCTGATATCTTCTACTGGTTACCAGAGAATGCAGAAACGGAACTGCCACACTGTTTTACTGACCAACGGATCTGTTAAGTCAGTTGATTTCTTTGCATATGATGAAGTAAGCAACAGATGTTTTGCATCAACTCAAAATCTTAAAGTGACTGGGTTTTTACATGACAATCTAACTCATTTAATTCGGGTGGAACACACAGGGCAAAAGGAAGTTGTTCCTGTTGAGAACTTAGTGGAGAAAGTTCTGTATTTGGATGGCAATGACATGTTTGCCTGTGTTGCGAGGCTTCCAACCTTTTACAACAATTGTGTATAAAGAAAGTTATTGAAATCGAAAATGTAATTGAACTTTGGGCTTTGAAATTAAATGTTATCCAAATTTTTGTAGAACTAGTATTTAATTTAGACTGGGTCAAGTTAATGTTTTTACATCTTTTACAAATATTTTATCTTTTAAATCTTTTCATATACTTTGAAATCTTTTTATTAAATTATTTTGATTGTTAATTTCTAGGAAATTTTTTAAATATATAATTAATCTGAATGAAGTAATGCAAATATGGCATTGATTATGATTGACCAGTAATATTTAATGAACAAAGTAGTAAATTTGTACATAACTTTCTGTGTAGACCATTAACTATGGATGGTACAGGTCTCAAATTGTTCACATCCCATAGTCTTGTTGATTGTTCATGGCCCTATTGATGTGTATTTTCTGCACTTTTGTTTTTATTTTATTTTTTTGTTTCAATTGAAACACACACACTGTATTGTATTTTTTTTTTGCATTTTTTGTCTAAATCCTACAATATTATTTTATTTCCTACAAGCACATGTATCCCTAGAGATCATCTTATTATTTTTTTTCGAATAGATGGTCGACTTTGGGTTATGATTTATATACGTATATAAATGGTATGTGGAGATATTACATTTAGAACCAATAACTGTAGATTAATTTCAAAATAAAATGATGGTATTTAGTTTTCACTTAGGAATCCTATCCCTTTAGATCAACTATAGTTTCATTTTCGTATAGATGGTATACAAAGGGAGAATAATTAGGCAGTACTTATTTTCAATTAAGTGCAACATAGCTGGAGGTATTATATATATATTAACTTTCACTCTATCAGCATTTCTCAACCCTGTAGTTATATACCGTAATTTTTTTACTTTGAATAAATATATTACATACAACCATAATGTTGGATTTATGTAATTATATGTCTTGACTACACATTAATGTATTTTCCTATTATAAAACGTTCTAAGTATATAAGTAGAAAATACCTTATAAATGTAGTTTATTATAAGTATATTTTTACGAAAGAAACCAAGTTCAGAATAATTTAATAACAATTGCAATGAAACTGCACCTGATATTATGTTGTCACTGTGTATTAACATTCTCACAAAAAAGGAAAACATGTTTATTTATTGTATATGTAAATTGATCTTTATTCGTAATTATCATGTTTTCGCATTCTCTTAAAATGCATGTACAATTATGTATGTAAATGATGATGAGCTTTACATGCCTAAATAAACTGTTCTGTTATGAGCATTAACAGATTGCAGAATCTATCATGAAAGTTATTTCTTGTTAAACTGGTTACCTCTTATTCGATATTTTACTTATGACCTTAAAGTATTCAAGCTGAATGTGAATGGCAACAGTTGAAAATATTGCTTTTAAACATATTTGTATTTGACAGAACATTTACACTTATTTCAATTTATTGGAAAGTGTTATTTATTGACTTAATTCATAATTGTTATTTAACCAGATATTTTTTAATATTGATTAGAATAGATACAAAATAGATAGATAGGTAATTATTACATTTTTATTTTAATGATTTCTCACATCATAGTGATATATTGCGTATTACATGTTTTGAATAAACTTTAAAAAAAACACTTATGTGGGTTGTTGAATTTTATGAGCAGACAAATTTCAACAATAAGACCATTAATATAATGTGAAGATAAGAAAGAATTCAGTACAAGCCTGCTATTAAACACATTGCTGTCCTTTAACTTCAGTTATTTCCTATAGTGTTCTGATTAAGTCAAATGATTAAAAATATACAGAATATTAGAGTTATACTTATTTTTAAGAAGATACACTTGTACAGAAAGCGTATTTTTTGACAAATAAAAAGATACACTTAAATGCACAAAAATGCACTTCTTGCATAAAAAGATACGCTTTGTCTACAAAAGATACACTTGTACAGAAAGCGTATTTTTTTGACAAATAAAAAGATGCACTTAAATGCACAAAAATGCACTTCTTGCATAAAAAGATACGCTTTGTCTACAAAAGATACACTTGTTTTGAAAAAAATACACTTCTTAAATGAAAAAGTACAGAAAAATACGCTTGAAGAAAATAAAGATACAGAAAAAATGCACTTTAGTGCACTTACTAATGAAAAAGGTGCAGAATTAATACACTTTTAGTAAAAAACGCAGAAAAAATACACTTTTTTAAGCGTATTTTGGTAAAAAGCGTATTTTATTTTGGGAAGGGTATTTGCTGATTCTGCCAATAAACTGAAACTGGTAATGCATAATGTCACTTGCTTGGCCACCATATAATTAAGAAATAAAACATTATGAATCTACTCTGTGCAGTTGCAACTACATTTTTTTCAGTTTTATTATTTTTGTATGAACTCCAAGTCTGCATGCATGAGCTTATGGTTTTAGTCTTATCTGCCTCTGTATGAATATTTCTGAGCAATTTCTCAATTTGTTCTGTTCTTCCATTATGTCAAGATATGAATTATAAAGGTCGCTTACAAGTTGTGCTTCCATACTTAGTCCTAAAGCAAGGTCCTCGAAAACGTTAATCCCAAAAGTAATCTCAAAAGCACTGCAAAAATCTGATCGCCACTTTCATCTTGTAAGGCAAGTTTGAACCAAATGGCTTTTTGAGAGAAGTGACTTCTTCAAAAATGTTGAACCTAGCTAGACCCCTGATATCTAAACACTATTAATCTTCAAAATTGAGAAAAATTGAATTATTTCATTTGTGACATAAAACTATTAAAAAAAGGCAGTATGTACATGAGTCAGTAAATTTACTAAAAAAGGCATGTTTGAGGATTAATGGTTTGATGGATGGATGGATGGACGACAGACGCCCCCAACCAACATCTCTCGTTCAGATCACGCATGTCTGTATGGTTGTGTGAAAAAGATTTTAACAAAAAAAAAGTGCAGCATTTTAAGCAAAGGGTCACACATTTATTGCCATACCTTTCCTTAAAAACATTAAAAGCTTAACTGAAATAAACATATAAGTGTTTAAATCAATAAAAAGGGATGTTATTTAATGTATAAGAAATAGACATAACTACTAACATTGGGACCATAGTTATACGTACAAGAGTTTTCTAAAAATAATCTTGGGGCCGCAGTGACAATGGCTAGGGAACTGTAAAAAAGATCTCATCTCACTTGATTGTTTATCACCATGATTGTTATTGCAAACCAGTGCTTACCTACCATGTCCAACATGTTTCAAAAAGTTGTTGAATAGAGGTTTTTAGCTCTACTGGCCGAAGGCCTGAAGAGCTTATGTGATGGCATGGTTTCCGTCGTCCGTGTGTGTGTCCGTTAACTTTTTTCTTGTTTACGCGATAAAGTCCACAGTTTTCGTCCGATTCTTTTCAAACTTGTTCAGTGTCTTTATATTCATGAGGACTCGAACCCTATTGAAAATGGGTTACATCAGACCGTCCGTCTGCCGTCCGTGCGTGCGTCCGTNGTTGAGTCTCGAATGGCCGTAATTACTCGACCTTAGCTTGGAAACAATGAATTATATTATTTTGGATTTTTCCAAGAAAGGACAATTAGTTTCGATTTACCAACTTCTTGTACAGTTCCTAACAATGGCGTACACGTGGTATAAACTTCGGGCCGTTTGCAAACAAACATGTTTTTTTATTACGCCTAAGTAATTAAGTAAGCTGTTTAACGATAGAGATTAAATAAGTATTTTGTGTGTGAAAATGCGAAATAATGTTCAAGGTTGGATCATTTTAACCACATTTGTTGTTAAACATAAATTGGTGATTAAATGTTAAATATTTAAACAATTTAATTTTGTAATTACATTTACATGTACCATTGCCGTTTAGACTTTAGTAAATTTACAGAACTGTCATAGTAAGGCAAAAACTTTCACTTTCATTTGACTGGTCATAGGCATATACATATACATCATTAAAATTATATCGAATCAGAAAAATAAATGTATTACTTGTACTTGTGGTTGAGCTTTCATCAGCAATTTTGCATGGAGTTTACAGGGCTTTTTTTCTTGATTTTGGGGAAGGATATGGCCTTCCATTTTGGAGTAAAAATAATTGACAAACCTGAAAAGGGGGAAGAAATTTGCCCTTGCTAAACTGCAGGGAAAAAGCCTTGGTTTATTTATACTGATTAAAGATATCAGCTGTACACACATTTGTATATTTTTAAGCAAACAAAAACATTTTTGTTTTACAATTGGATGTAAAAGTTTAAAGTACCTAGGTGCTTTATGTGGTAAAATGTTTGCTTCATAAACAGTGACTGTGAAATGACAGATTGACAGACTTATTTCAAACTGAAGTTTGAAATAAATCATGTGTTATTGCTTAAGTTAAACAAAATATTAATTACATGTATGTTTATGCTCTGATAAATTGAAATGTGTGAACAATTTTATCAATTTAATAATTTAAGTATAAGTTTAAGTTTATAACAATGCATTATCACAGTAATAAAGAGTGCATTATTCCATTTAAAACTGGTTTCATATTAATAGATCAAACAAACAGTCGACAAATGCATTCTAAAATGTCACCACAAATTCACAATCGGGCTTAAAAGTCTCCAATTTTCATTTATTATGAATTATTGATTATTGACCTCCCTGATGAGTTGGCCTCTTAGGTTGCAGAGGACAGATATTACTAGGAGAATATTCCATCTTAACCCTTTGAGCACTGGAACCGGATTTTGAAGGCCTTTGCAAACAGTTTGGATCCAGATGAGACGCCACAAAACGTGGCGTCTCATCAGGATCCAAACTGTTTGCTATTCTGATAGTGGTCTTCGAAAAAAAATCAAAGAAAATGCTTATTTTAGACATTCAGCAGACAACATTTTAGCAGACGACAAATTTCCCAGCATGCAAAGGGTTAAATTATTTGTTGGACATCATGGGGTTTAATATTTTGTAAGACTTCACGCACAATATTTCCCTTGAACATGAATACAGTTTGAGGCAATTCTTCTGCTATCTACTGCCTCTTCTTCTCAAGGTTGATCTCAACCTTTCATTTATGCTGTCATTTTCAGCCGTACATGTCTAAAGCACAGTGCTTCGCTTATTGTGAAACCGCATTAAGCCATGACTCTATCTCCTGGTATGAGGCAGTCCAAAAAGCCACTGTTCTTGGTAAAAGGCATGTGGCCAAAGGCATGTATTTGCTGATTCTGCCAATAAACTGAAACTGGTAATGCATAATGTCACTTGCTTGACCACCATATAATTAAGAAATAAAACATTATGAATCTACTCTGTGCAGTTGCTACTACATTTTTTTCAGTTTTATTATTTTTGTATGAACTCCAAGTCTGCATGCATGAGCTTATGGTTTTAGTCTTATCTGCCTCTGTATGAATATTTCTGAGCAATTTCTCAATTTGTTCTGTTCTTCCATTATGTCAAGATATGAATTATAAATGTCGCTTACAAGTTGTGCTTCCATACTTAGTCCTATAGCAAGGTCCTCGAAAATGTTAATCCCAAAAGTAATCTCAAAAGCACTGCAAAAATCTGATCGCCACTTTCATCTTGTAAGGCAAGTTTGAACCAAATGGCTTTTTGAGAGAAGTGACTTCTCCAAAAATATTGAACCTAGCTAGACCCCTGATATCTAAACACTATTAATCTTCAAAATTAAGAAAAATTGAATTATTGCATTTGTAACATATAACTATTAAAAAAAGGCAGTATGTACATTAGTCAGTAAATTTACTCAATAAGGCATTTTTGAGGATCAATGGTTTGATGGATGGATGGATGGACGACAGACGCCCCCAACCAACATCTCTCGTTCAGATCATGCATGTCTGTATGGTTGTGTGAAAAAGATTTTAACAAAAAAAAAGTGCAGCATTTTAAGCAAAGGGTCACACATATATTGCCATACCTTTCCTTCAAAACATTAAAAGCTTAACTGAAATAAACAAATAAGTGTTTAAATCAATAAAAAGGGATGTTATTTAATGTATAAGAAATAGACATAACTACTAACATTGGGACCATAGTTATATGTGCAAGAGTTTTCTAAAAAAAAATCTTGGGGCCGCAGTGACAATGGCTAGGGAACTGTAAAAAAGATCTCATCTCACTTGATTGTTTATCACCATCTTTTTATCAACTTTGATTTAGTTGAATGGAACCTGCCTTTATGCAGATGTTTTGTAGTTAAGAAATATGATTGTTATTCATTGCAAACCAGTGCTTACCTACCATGCATGTCCAACATGTTTCAAAAAGTTGTTGAATAGAGGTTTTTTCTGAATAATCTTCAGAAGGCAAATTTGTTATGTCAATAAAAAAAAACTGAACTACAAAGGAGAGATGTCATGCAAAAATGGGTCTTTTTCCTGCGAAAATGGGTCTTTTTCCTTATGCAGCCAGCATAGCTCCAGACCAGCCTGCTCATTCGTGCCATCTGTTCATGAGTTACTCTTTCTGCTGATTTGACCATGTAATATTGTGTGACTTAACCCTTTGAGCGCTGGAACCGGATTTTGAAGGCATTTGCAAACAGTTTGGATCCAGATGAGACGCCACAGAACGTGGCGTCTCATCAGGATCCAAACTGTTTGCTATTCTGATAGTGGTCTTAGAAAAAAAATAGAAGAAAATGCCAAATTTAGAAATTCAGCAGACAACATTTTAGCAGACGACAAATTTCCCAGCATGCAAAGGGTTAATAGCGGACAGAATAACTCCAGACCAGCCTGCACATTTTAGCAGTTTGTTCAGGAGTTACTATATCTGCTGATGAGAACATAAAATCTTTCATGACTTGATAGCGGACAGAATAACTCCTGACCAGACTGTGCGAATGCGCAGGTTGTCTGGTTGTATATGGCCTAACACACATTTTCGCATGATGCTGCTCATGAATATACATCATGTTTATTGCTAAATGCAATCCATTATGCTTGCCAATATTGACTTGACGATACCTGGGATATCAATTACTGTATATTCATTTATTTATCGTGACATGAACTTTTGTGGATTCAAAATAACTGGCATTTATGTTTTATCTTAAATTTATTGATTTTTTTTTTTATAATGTTTGAACATTTGTTGGACATTTGATTTTGTGGTTTAGAGGTCCCACGGAAATCCACGAAAATTAAGTGTCAGACTAACAATTTTGTTTTTAAAGTAATCATAAATTAGAGACTTAAATAGTTCCCCATATTTTACTTGGTTAAAATGTGCGTGGGTTTCACAAGTTTAAAGATACTTTATCTGTACTTTCTGTGGGATTGTCTTTCATCTTTTCAACTTGCGACAGAAACTTATTCATGTATAAAATACAGTTTCTGGATACATGTTGACTGTAGCTATAAAATGTATTGCTTAAAAACACTTTGAACATGGACATTGGTTTACATTTTTTTTTATATATATATGATTATATTAATATTATCTTTTTCAACCCAAAGTGCCAATATCAGCAGTAAATACCACCATCAGCAATGAGCTATCCATACGGAGGAGGTGGAGGAGGTTACCCAGCCCCAGGCGGTGGCTATCCGGGTCAGAACCCTGGCTACCCAGGGGGATATCCCCAGCCCGGGGGCTCACCTTATGGCCAACCAACGGTATGTTGTGTAACTCTGTGATATAATGAATATCTTTGACAGGTTGCTATAAACTACAGAATTAAGACATAGTTAAGTAACTTAAGTGTTAACATAAATGTTTCATAAATAACTTGATCAAAATGTTTACAACTGCTAGCTTAAATGGCTAGTCTGGCTTATAGAAACTGGGTCCTTGGTTTAAGTTGCTATGTTGTATAAAAGATTCTAACATGATACGTGCTGATCTAATTATAGACAGACAACACAATTATCATTGTAACTCTACTCGTAAACAATGCATAAAGAAGTTTCAAAACCTGAGCTATTTAGTGTACCGGTAGTTCCCATTTAAATTTGTCTTGTATATATTTATCAAATCATGTTGGAATCAAAAGAATCTTTACGTTACTATTATGAATCGGTCATTAAATTACCCTTGTGGTTCTGATGCATGGCTATTGAACAACTTGGGCTGGTTTGATTCTTACGCATCAGAAATCCAAATCATTAATTTGACCAATTAAGAACAATAAATAAAAGTTAATTTGTACTTGTTTAAAAGTTATGATGTGCATGTTATAAAATTTCATAATAATATTAAATATATATGAGTGCTAATAACATTTTTAGCTCATCTATGTTTTGAAAAAAAAATATGAGCTATTGTCATCACCTGAGCGTCGGCGTCTGCGTCGGCGTCTGCGTCCGGTTAAGTTTTGTGTTTGGGTCCACTTTTCTCATAAAGTATCAAAGCTATTGCATTCAAACTTGGTACACTTACTAACTTTCATGAGGGGACTGGGCAGGCAAAGTTAGATAACTCTGGCTGGCATTTTGACAGAATTATGTGCCCTTTTTATACTTAGAAAATGGAAATTTTGGTTAAGTTTTGCTTTTAGGTCGGGCCCGACGGTCCACTTTACAAAGTATTCCTAATTTAGGAATACTTTGTAAAGTGGACCTAAAAGCAAAACTTAACCAAAATTTCCATTTTCTAAGTATAAAAAGGGCACATAATTCTGTCAAAATGCCAGCCAGAGTTATCTAACTTTGCCTGCCCAGTCCCCTCATGAAAGTTAGTAAGTGTACCAAGTTTGAATGCAATAGCTTTGATACTTTATGAGAAAAGTGGACCTAAACACAAAACTTAACCGGACGCAGACGCCGACGCTCAGGTGATGACAATAGCTCATATTTTTTTTTCAAAAAATAGATGAGCTAAAAATG
>VMBQ01004959.1:30695-41611 GCA_007657795.1 Dreissena rostriformis
ATATCTTGAAAGCAATACTGTGCTATCATCATAAGGCCATTAACGATAGTCCATTATGTATTCCCCTGACGATTTACTGACAGATTACTGACCCTGAAATTCTGCAAGGTGAAATGTAATGTGTGTATAGGAACTGAGGCTAATTCTGTGTATATGAGTCTTTCGGAAGTTTCTGATAATAGTTCGGATATCTATACACTGAACTGTGTTAAATACTATTTGATGGACTAAAAGACATATGGGGGATTTCTCTCAAACAGCTAAAATATTTTCAGATGTATTCATTCGTGTCTACTGGAAATTTTCTCAGCACTTCATAGCTATCGATAGAGGTCATTTAAGGTGAAAAGCTGGATTAAACAGCTTTGCCCAAAAAAGTATTTAATAGTAATAGGATGGTGAACCTCATTTTTTTCATCTCAGGTCTAATTTTAAAGCCTGCATAAGTGAATTGAAAACTATTTGCATAAATTAAAGTCAATAAACTATACAAATAATGATTTCCAAAGTGTTTGCATCAATCTTGGAAGTGACATTTTGCTTAAGCCTAAGGCGTAAGCCTTAAGCTGGCTTCAAGTATTGGTCATGCATAAAATGATTAAACATAAAAACATAAACACAGCATGATATGTAAAATAATTATTTATGCAGGAATTAAAAAAACATACATAGAAGTACAACAGGCATTTTTAATTGAAATATTCATAAGTATGCCACTGCATTAAGCAAATGGGTCATTGGACAAAAAAGGAACATTCAATTACACTATAAACAAGAAGTTCTGTATTAAAACAAGCTTCTTAATAATGTGTAAAAGTTCAATGTCTCACTGGAGTCTTCACAACACAATGGTCCCAAAACTCAGTGTGCTTTCTTTCTTGTGGCATGCTTTTTATTAACTACTAGACTTAGTAAAACATTCTATAAATGCATTGGTACTATCATAATTTACATAAATGCAACATGTTTGCTATCTGCTAGTTGTTCATTTCTTTTCTCTTTCACAGTGTTTGCATATCTAATATGTTTTATAACGAATCTGCTTTTTGATGACAGATGCATACTCTTCATTATAACTGCATTTTCTTTACAGTTCACTAATGTTCCATCACAATAATTCAACACAAAAATTGAACACTACAGTTGAGTTCACAGTTGCTTATATTTCATTCTCTCTTAGTTTGATAGTGCCAGAATCGAGGCGTTGAGTATTTAGCATCCAGTCAGAATATTTCATGAAATGCGTGCAGCCCAGCGCTTGACAGAACAGCTTCTAAAATATTAAACAAAAGAAAAATACATAATAAGCCAATATCCGATGTTTATGTCAGCACAGTTTTATTGTTAGAAGTTTTGAACAGTTTGGTACGAAAATGATCGAGTACGAGTTGAACTATTGTTTTCAATCATAACCTTATCTTAAGAAGTTCTTAACATACCAACAAGAGAGGATCTTGGAATAATCATTTAGAATAAATTTGAAAAACACAAACACTGTTCATAAAAGGATAAACTTTTTGTTTATTTAGATTGAATGAATAACACAAAACTTAAAATCGGCAAAAATTGCTTTGTGACGAAAACGGTTTCTGTTAATGTTATATAAAAGGCCTTCTTTCGCAATATAGATCTAGCTTGATATTTCTTATAACCAAATGCAATAAATCAGTTATGTATTTACTTACCAATCGATTTTTATTCCATATCTGTTTTTCATTTAAAATGTTTACAAAGAACAGAAAACCACGTTTCACTCCATTTTGAGATATCGAACTGATACGTCATTGTTTGACAAAAGCTGTGACGTCACTGAGTCATGTGTATTAGAAGATGAAAGAAACGCGGTCGTTCATGTTTTGAACAAATACATCTTTTTAAACAATTGTAAATTCATTTGAAGGGTTAAAAATAACAATGCGACAGTGATATTGATTGAAGCATATAAATGCGAGACTAATTATCTTAATCGATTTGTTGAAACCGGATTTACAATTTTAGACGGGTTATCTTTCTTTTGATTGTGTTTAAAAAATAAAGTCACAACTGGTAGTAAACCAGTTTAACAAAGGAGGCAAGATAAGGTGTCCAGTGATTAAGTATTCAGGGGCAGATAAATCTCGCGTGGCAAAAAAATTCCAGTCGCATCATATGTGTAATTTTTTAAATATTTTTTTGTATTGTTTTGTCTAAATTTCCATATGTATGAACGGTCAACGCCCGCTACGCGGGCTTTTGCCCGTATAAAAAAGGTCACTCTGTTGTTTTTTCTTTGCCTTTTTAAGCAAATTTGTATATTTCTGCTTTAAAATGTACATCAAAATCTACTTTCTGTGCATTTCATACATTTTAGGCCGAGTGTACATTCTTTATTCTGGTTTGTCTGTTTTTCTACCGCCTACTGAAACATATCAGGAGCACTGATTATACAATCTCAGAATTTATTCATCAAGGACTGTCAATCTTGCTAGTTTAAGACTTAGTACAGAAATGGCAAATAATGCTATCCTCCTGCCCACACAATAGTTATAACAGTTGTTTTAATGATACATATATATGAAAATATTTTTTTAAAGTATTTACTCCAACAAAGCCAGTCTCAACCAGTAACATACCTTCTTATTCCCCGCCAAAGGCGGAGGGATATAGAATTGGCATTGTCCGTCTGTTTGTCACAAAATTTTCTAAGGGCTTTATCTCAGAAAATATATAAGATATATAAGATATCAACATGAAACTTCATGGGTTTATAGATATCAATGAGGAGAGCTGCCATGCACAAGAACCATAACCCTTCACTTTCTTAAATAATAGTTATTGCCCTTTGTTTTCTTGTATGATATTACATTTTAGGGCTTTATCTCAGATACCATACAAAATTTCAGCATGCAACTTCATGGGTGTATTGCTATCAATGAGGAGAATTGCCATGCTTAAGAACCATTACTCTACAATTTCTTAAATAAGAGTTATTGCCCTTTGTTGTTTTTGTATGAAGTAAATTTTCAGTGCTATATCTCAGGTACAATACAAGATTTCAAAATGAAACTTCATGGGTGTGTAGATATCAACGAGGAGAATTGTCTTGCATAAAAACCATAACCTTACACTTTCTTAAGTAAGGGTTATTGCCCTTTGTTGTTTTGTGTATGAAGTTACTTTTCAGGGTAACATCTCAGATACGCTACTAGATTTCCACATGAAACCTCATGGGTGTTAAGATATCAATGAGGAAAATTGCAATTAATAAAAACAATAAGCCTACATTTGATTTTTTTTTATAGGATTATACTGTATATCAAGAGATTTGCACCCATCCATAAACAAAATTTATTTGGCAGGGGATATCAATTCAATGAATTTGCTTGTGATATGGCAACATTCACTGTATATCTTATTCCCATGACTTTATTCTTGAAATAGAAAAGTATTATTGAGGAAGTTCACAAATTTCCATGGGGGAAATAAAGGCATATGGAACACAACCTGGTGTAAAGTAGTATATGAAATTATTTGAACCAGGGCTTTAATCTGTTTGTTCAAAGATTGAATTTTTGACTTGGGTCAATTGGTTTAACTTATATTTTGTCAATGAAACTGTTTTTTATGCCCCTGGTAGGGTGGCATATAGTAATCGCACTGTCCGTCTGTCCGTCCGTCTGTCTGTCTGTCTGTCTGTCCTTCTGAAATTCCGTCACACTTGCGTTTAGGTTTTGAAAATTGGTCATAACTTTTGTAATATTGATCATAGCAACTTGATATTTGGCATGCATGTGTATCTCATGGAGCTGCACATTTTGAGTGGTGAAAGGTCAAGGTCATCCTTCAAGGTCAAAGGTCAAACAATAATAATTTCAAAGCGGTGCAGTAGGAGGCATTGTGTTTCTGACAAACACATCTCTTGTTTTGTCAGCTATGATATTCATTGTATTTAACTGCATTGCTTTTAACCACTGTATACTTTGTAATTTGTTATCACAATATTTCAAGTATTTAAATGATAATACATCTATAATTTATTCACTTATATAATGATTCATTTGTGTGGGTTACAATCTCTTCATAATGTTAGTTCTTCTTGTTTTGTTTCCATTTATTATTTTTTTACAATTTATGGGATAATTAAACAATAATCTCTATATATAATTAGAAGTTAAAAATAATTTTAACAAGCAAATTCGTTGAATTGATATCCCCCGCCTAATAAATTTTGTTTATGACTGGGTGCCAATTCCTTGATATATGGTACATGTATAATCCTAAAAAAAAACATTTTTTCAAGATACCAAGGGCCATAACTCATTTTTAACACTTATTAACAGATGGTGTACAATTCCATTTTGCGTGCATTATCCTCTTATCCATATATATACTCATACCAAGTTTCAATGAAATCCGCCAAAGCACTTTCAAGATATGGCTCCGGACACAAAAGTGCCGATAGTAAAAAGCATTTTTTCAAGATACAAAGGGCCATAACTCCGTTATTAACAGATCGTGTACAATGCCATTTGGCGTGCATCATCCTCTTATCCATATATATACTCATACCAAGTTTCAATGAAATCCGCCCAAGCACTTCCAAGATATGGCTCTGGACACAAAAGTGCCTATAGTAAAAAGATTTTTTTCAAGATACAAAGGGCCATTACTCCGTTATTAACAGATGGTTAAACAAATACTCATACCAAAGTTTCAATGAAATCCGCCAAAGCACTTCCAAGATATGGCTCCGGACACAAAAGTGCCTATAGTAAAAAGCATTTTTTCAAGATACAAAGGGCCATAACTCTGTTATTAACAGATGGTGTACAATGCCATTTGGGGTGCATCATCCTCTTATCCATATATATACTCATACCAAGTTTCAATAAAATCCGCCAAAGCAGTTCCAAGATATGAATCCGGACAAAAAAGTGCCGGACGGACGGACGGACAACTCCAAAACAATATCCCTGGGGATAATTACATAACGGTTATAACAAACAAAGTTTATTTATTGAGTACATTAAGCTTTGTTGTAAAAGAAACACTGTTTAACTGTCATTTAAGCAGTGTAATTTGCATAATAACATGAATAACTTCAATACTGAAAATATATATATTTTTCTCAAGACTTATCTTCTCTGAAAAACACTAGATCTTATTCGAAATTTTACTCTCATAATCAAATTAATATTGAGAATAACCTAACTACTGTAAGATGTACGAACAAAATAGCCGTGGCATAATGCATCCCCAGAATAACTGTTTCTGTCCACCTAGGGACCTTTTTGGACCCAGTATTGATCCACACTCAGTGTGTCTTCTCTAGAAACTCCCCCAAGTTAAGATTCCCGACTCTGCAACAAAACTTGTGTGGAGATAGGTCATGAAATTAATTCTACAGCCATTCTCTGCCTTTCTGATTTAGGCAGTTGTCGGTTACAGGCATATATACATGCACTTACTACCTGTAAACCAGCTCACCCAGGAAAAGGGTGAGTAGGTTAACCCTTTGAGCGCTGGAACCGGATTTTGAAGGCCTTTGCAAACAGTTTGGATCCAGATGAGACGCCACAGAACGTGGCGTCTCATCAGGATCCAAACTGTTTGCTATTCTGATAGTATTCTTNGTCCACCTAGGGACCTTTTTGGATCCAGTATTGATCCACACTCAGTGCGTCCTCTCTAGAAACTCCCCCAAGTAAAGATTCCCGACTCTGCAACAAAACTTGTGTGGAGATAGGTCATGAAATTAATTATACAGCCATTCTCTGCCTTTCTGATTTAGGCAGTTGTCGGTTACAGGCATAAATACATGCACTTACTACCTGTAAACCAGCTCACCCAGGAAAAGAGTGAGTAGGTTATCTGACAGCAGTGATATCACTGAACAACTTTTGAAAACAAAAACAAAACCAAGTAAACAAACAAACAAAAGTTCTCCCAAGAAAAAAAAGCACAAGAGTACCTTTGGCTTGCAGTGTTATATAATTTTCATATCTACTATATATATATTTAAAAGAACCCATATTTGCAACTGAAAATGAACTTTCATCCTTTGTTTGACCAGGTGGGTATGCCGACCCCTGAGTCTGCATCGGCAGCAGCATATGGGGCCCCTGGAGGGGGTTTGCCATACGGTGCTGCGCCACCTGGTGGTGCCCCGGGAGGCCTCGGCTTTGGGGTAGGTTAACATGTAGAACAAGTAAAGATTCAACTTTGTTTCATTTGTTAGGTTTTGATGAACAAATATCCTCGAACAGAAGATACGGATGTACATATTTTGTATGATTAAAAACATGAAGAAATGTTGGTCAAGCTATTAAGTTGTCAAAAAAAATGTTTGATTTACTATATAATTTTTCACACATTATAATTTTATGTACTGATCTACATTTGGCTAGGTTATGAGTAGTAATGTTAATTATTTGTTATGTAATTTTAAAACAAAATATCTTTTTTTTCTGACTATTATATAATTGTAGCAATTTGCCAATTTGTTTCTCATTTATAAAATTAAGTGTGTTACAGAATGTCTATTTTAGTCTGACCAGATAATACAGTGATCTATGATGTTTCTTACATGTTCCTGTTTTTGCAACATTTATATGGATTACAAGGCATATTACTTGTGACAGTTTAAATGTTGTCTGCATCTGTCTTCATTGCTCTGCTCTAGTATGTATTACAAAGTGCACTATTAGGAACTAAATTTATGCCTAGTGGACTCTCCCATCCTTTAAAATTGGATCAATTTATTTCCAAAATTAGGGATGTCTAGTATATTTATTTCTATATTTAGAATATTTCTTACCGAAATTCTTTTAAGCAAACAGCGCAGACCTGATGAGACGCCGCATCATGTGGCGTCTCATCTGGGTCTACGTTTTTTGCCAAGGCCTTTTTTCTAGACGCTAGGCATAAATGGGTTAATAAAGTGAAATGATATTCTTGTGTTTGAATTTTACTTCCACAAGCTGTTTTGAAGAGTTATGTATGTTGATACTTTAAACCTAAGCCATTTGCAAAGTTATATTCTGAAATCTGATTTTTGAAACGATTGTTATTTTAGTAAGATTATAAATAAAGTGAGTATGTACGATCTTATTTTGTTAAAAAACAGATAAAACGTTTATACACACAAAGCTAGAATAGAAAGTAAGAACAAGTAGTACCAGAAAATCATAAAAAAATGGAGTTTTATACAATTGCCAATATGTTTCTGCTGTATTGTCAAGAACGACATATGAAAGACATGTACACTGTTGGGAAATCCTGAAAAATCTGTCCAGATTTGATCATACAACACGAACACATTTTGTTGGTTCTGCAACAAAGCGACTGAACGTGTCTGTATTGGCGTAAAGTTGCCATTATGAATTTAATTAAAGTAAACAGCATTTGATTTATTTTATTATTTAAAAAAAGCCTCCACCTGTCGGCACGGCTTCCCAAGCTCACTGATTCCAGACATACATTTTCACTCAGGGGTTGGTTGTCCTTGCATTTCTGGAGGATGTGTTCAGCAGTTTGTGTGATGTCACCACAACTTTGGAGATGGCTAGAGGTTAAAACTCATGTACATGTCTTGGAAAAGTATATGATACCCTGCACCCAGTTGAAAGATGATCACCTGGTTTAGTCTCAACAGTTGATGGTAGCTGTCCTCTGGCTGTTTAGTCCTGAACTGGCACTTGATGATGGTGTTTCATTTCTTCTTGACTGACTCTGTTCTTCTGTTTGTCTTCTTCTGCTCCCAGCTTTGCCATTCTGTTTGTCTGATCATTTCCATGTATTCTTTCTCTTCTCCTGCCAGAGTTCTTTCACTAGTGCTGTTGTACTAAGGTTTTGCTCTCTGTTGCGATTGCTTGAGCCAAAGCATTCAGGGCTGCCCTTCCTGTGAAGGTTCTTCCTTCTCTGTGATCCTTGTTTCTCTCATCATTTGAGGCTTTGGTCAGTTGCAACAGCTTGGTGGTGTCTCCATGTTCAATTATGATGTTTATTCTCTCCAGCTCTTTATACCCCTACAAACGAAGTTTAGGGGGGGTATAAAGGAGTGAGCTTGTCTGTCGGTCTGTCTGTCTGTCGGTCTGTCGGTCGGTCCGTATTGGTTGTCCGCTCTCTAACTCAAGTTGTTTTCATCCGATCTTCACCAAACTTGGTCAGAAGTTGTATCTAGATGATGTCTAGGTCAAGTTTGAATATGGGTAATGCCGGGTCAAAAACTAGGTCACGGGGTCACTAAGTGCGTTTTAAACATTCAGCATGTTGTCCGCTCTCTAATTCAAGTATTTTTCATCCAATCGTCACCAAACATGGTCAGAAGTTCTATCTAGATGATGTCTAGGTCAAGTTCGATTATGGGTCACGTCAGGTCCAAAACTAGGTCACGAGGGTCACTAAGTGTGTTTTTACATGCAAAATATTCTGTGTCAATGTGGCATGTGGGGGTATTCTTCACGTCTGTGACAAAGCTCTAGTTCTTGGACTGTCCCAGCTTGATCTTCAAGTATCAGTCCTTGCTTGCAAGGAGTTTAATGTTGTTCTTTTTGCTGGGGTTGGTCTCCGCTGCCTCTCTGGCTTGGGTCAGGTTATTGTGCACATTCTGTAATTCTCGCATCCAGTATGGAGAGTAGTTTTTCCTGACCCTTCTAGGTATTGTTTCTTTTGCAGCCTTGATAATGGGTGTGTTTAAGTCTCAAAATGATGATGATTATAATGCTAGTTTACTGGTGTTGGAAATTCTGACCTTTTCTTTTACAGGGAGCCCCCCAAGGGGCAGGCTATCCTCAGCCAGGAGGGGGCTATCAAGTAAGGCCTATGAAAAAAAACAACAGGATTTTCATATTTGATCATGTTTTAATAAGGTGGAAATTGTAAAAATGAACAAATATTCAGAACAAATGTTGATAGCCTTTATCATTCCTTGCTTTATGTCATAGCCACTCCATTTAAATATTCTCATAATATTATGCCTTTCAAAGGATTTGTTGTATCTTGGTTCAAATGTTGAGATCATTGAGACAATATGTAGAAAGGATTGACCTTCCAGCTATCTCAAAGTCATTGTCATACTTGAATGTTTTATTTTGAGCCTCCATTTTCATGTTCGTTTCTCTTGTAATTGCCATATTCCCTTTACCCTTTCGAGCACTTTCATGAAATGTGTCTAAATTGTTTTAATTCCTTCAGAGAACAGCACATAACAAATTATATGCATTGAATGCTTTCAAAGCTATATATTGCTAATAGTTTATCTCTCAATACATCTAGCTCAGTTTTTATTCTTGACTGTGATTGTTATAAATACCAAAAGTAAAAAAAATAATATAACATTTTACAATTTTTGGGTGCGAAAAATGCAACAAAGATCTGAGCAATTTATTGTGGCCTTAGTTGCAAATAAAATGAAGCAGCTTTTTTAAATGTTGTTTTAACCCATACAATTGTAAGACAACCCATACAATAAAGTTTGTGGAAATCATTTAATATAGGGCTAAACTAAAGTAATTGTTCTCTGTAAATGGTTGAACTTTTAAGAAAATGTGTTGTCTGTTTTTGCTCTCATTTCTGTTTGGTCTATTTCTGTTACTCAGCAACCAAACATGGGAGGTTACGGCGCTCCAGGATATAACCCTCCCAATACAGGCTACAACCCACCATCCACTGGCTACAACCCACCAGCGACAGGCTACAACCCACAATCCACTGGGTATGGCCAACCTGGGGCAGCCACAGGGTACCAGCAGCCTGGTTACAATCAGCCTGGTGCCCCACCCGCTACCAGTACCCCTGGGTACCCTCAACAGGGGTACAACCAGGTAAGATATGTGTTGTGTTTTGAGAAAACTGGGCATAATGTATGTGCGTAAAGTGTCGTCCCAGGCTAATCAGGGACGATGATTTTTGCTTTTATGGAATTTTTCGTTTAAATGATGTCTCTTCTTAGCGAAAATCCAGTTTAGGCGGAAAGTGTCATCCCGGATAAGCCTGTGCGGACTGCACAGGCTAATCTGGGATGACACTTTACGCACATGCATTTTGTCCAGTTTTCTCAGAACGCGACACATATGGTTTTATCGTCAAAACTCAGTCATAAGTTTACCTGCTCATAAGTCAGGGTATTAAGTAGTACGAAAATTTGAAATTTTGTGTATGTTCACTTCATAAGTCGAAATTTCCTGAAAATGGGAAAATTAAAAAATCTTCGTAGGTCGAATTGCGACCCCATCTTATTAATTGTCCGATTCTATGACACAACTATTGTGTTTAATATTTTTATTTTATTTAATAATCAAGATATAAATGTTATTAAAAGTATCATTACCGGTACCTTGCAATTTGAACTATTAATTATCCAACATAAAACTCTTGCCAATATTTAGGATAAATGTGTATAAGAATTTTGTAAACGCAAACATACGCTATTTCTGGAAATGTACAGGTAGTTAATGAATCGAAACTACTCGGCCTTTCTCGGAAAAGCTTAGGTAAACTAACATGGCTTTTTGAAGACAGGCAGAGTAATAACAATGGCCAATCATGATTTATTATGCGTGAATCATGCTTTTATGTATTTCTTATCATTATTCTTGTCATTAATTGCTTGCTTGTAGGGTGGTGCCAGCGCTCCGGGATATGGACAGCCTAGTGCCCCTGGTTATGGACAGCCCAGTGCCCCTGGGTATGGACAGCCTAGCGCCCCAGGGTATGGACAGCCTAGCGCCCCAGGGTATGGACAGCCTAGCGCCCCCGGCTATGGACAGCCTAGCGCCCCAGGGGGGATGTACGCAAGCAACGTTGTACCTGGCAGCAATGTGACTGCCCTAGGGGTAGGGGGTGCTCATACAGCATACAAAGTCAGGGTAAGAATGCAGACAGTGGTATCAGTAAATAATATAAAAATCTCAGGCAGTTAGGTGGTATAGTAAATT
>VMBQ01004959.1:42772-70296 GCA_007657795.1 Dreissena rostriformis
ATACAGAACTTATCATACGGTTCCCTCATTTCGAGCGTGTCCTGGTATCAATCTTTTTTTATGTCCACCAGTATATACTGGGGGACATATTGTTTTTGCCCTGTCTGTTGGTTGGTCTGTTGGTTGGTCTGTTGGTTGGTTTGCGCCAACTTTAACATTGGCCATAACTTTTGCAATATTGAAGATAGCAACTTGATATTTGGCATGCATGTGTATCTCATGGAGCTGCACATTTTGAGTGGTGAAAGGTCAAGGTCAAGGTCATCCTTCAAGGTCAAAGGTCAAATTTATGGGTCAAAATTGTTCAAAAGTGGACATAGTGTTTCACAAACACATCTTGTTTGTTCTATAGAAGTGACAGTATGAATTTCGTTTAAAACTTTTTTATGCCCCTGAAGGTGGGCTTTATAGTGATCTGTCTGTCCGTCTGTCTGTCTGTGATCCGTCTGTCTGTCTGAAATTCCGTCACACTTTGCGTTTAGGTTTCGAAAAATGTGGAAAAACACTTTGCTTTCAGGTTTGGAAAAAAGTGGAAAAAGGGGGCATATGTCATCATATGGTGACAAGCCTTGTTTTATATAGCATTTGTTTACATTTATGCCTTTTTAAAAGTGTATTATACATGTGTGGTGTACACCATAACATGTCTCATGCATAACTAATATTCCAGCATGATTGTAAAAAGAGGCCATGGAAATACTCTCTGATTTTCATACACATAAACATGAAATGTATCCATTTACGTGTAATTATTTTGGTATTTTAAATAGCTGCACATATGCTCCTGGGTGTAAATAATTTTGTTATCCATTTTAAGCTTACCTGAGCACATTTGTTGTACTTGTCCGTCATCTTTGTCCTTTAATTGTCATTACCGTAAATACGCGAATATAATACGCCCTCGTGTTTAATACGCACCCCCGAGTTTGGTCCAAATTTATCGGTAAAAATTGAAAATCCAAGTAAAATACGCACTAAAAAAATTAGTGTCCGAAATCGGCCATGACGCTGTCATTTCCGAAAAAAATGTGTTCACACATGTTAATCCATGAAATGTTTAAAAGTCTTTCGTGTTTTATTTCAGATAGAAGATTCCTGTTTAAAGTGATTGCTGTCATTTGTTCTCTCACATGTTAAATGTCTTTATATATTTACTCCATTGAGTTTACCTTGTTAACACTCTAGAGGCCAGATTTTTATGCCCCCGGTAGGATGGCATATAGCAGTTGAACTGTCAGTCCGTCCGTCAGTCTGTGAGTCCATCCGAAAACTTTTAACGTTGGCCATAACTTTTGTAATATTGAAGATAGCAACTTGATATTTGGCATTCATGTGCATCTCATGAACCTGCACATTTCGAGTGCTGATAGGTCAAGGTCATCCTTCAAGGTCAAAGGTCAAAAAACGTTAAGGTCAAAATATGGAACTTTAAGGTCAAAATATGGAACTTTAAGTCGAATTATGGAAATTTTATTTCAAAGCAGTGCAGTAGGGGGCATTGTTTTTCTGACAAACACATCTCTTGTTTGTCCAATCTTTGTTAAACCTGTTCAGAACATTTTTTCAAATGAATGATATCTTGACTGAGTTCAAAACTGGGTCAATTGAGGTCAAATAATAGGTTAAATAAAAAAAAAAAGCTTGAGTTTTCCTTATATTTCTAAAGTGATAGCTTGTTAACACTATAGAAGTCACTTGTTTTTACCAATCTTCATGAAACTTGAAAATTTGTTCAAATGATGTCTTGGCTGAGATTAAAAATGTTCTGGTTTGTCGAAAAACAGCCGCCAGGGGGGCACAGTAGTTTTCCCTAAATGGCTATAGTGAAACCTTGTTAACACTTTAGAAGTCACAGTTTAAGAACAATCTTAATTACACTTGGTTAGAACAATAATCTTCTAATGATTTCTTGTCCGAGTTCCAAAATGGTTCCCGGTCGACAAAAGAACATGGCCACCCGGGGGAAGGGCGGTTTTCCTTATATGACTATAGTGAAACCTTTTAAAAGCTCTGGCAGTCACATTTAAGTCCAGCTTCATGAAAATTGGTCAGAAAATAATTTTGTTCAAATGATACCTCTGCCTAGTTTGAAAATGGTTTCGGTCTGTTGAAAAACATACTTTCATTATTCTGAACTCCACATTCTCAGAATTGTTTGGTTCCTTCGGATCACAGGTGACCGCCTTAGGGCCCATGTCCTTCTTGATTCTATTATTACTTTACTTGTTTCTTCTTACTTTATCATATGCTTGTAAAAACTTAATATACCGAGGTGTTAACAATTTCCAATAATTTTGAGAAAAAAAATCTGTTTGCATTATCAGAATATATGTTGTGGTTTTCTTTCATTACAGATCTTTAAATGTTATTTTAAATATGATGAGTACAAAAACTGCAATTGAAAACAAACAAACAATCATCAAATGTTATACAACAAGGGTTTTTGCAAAGACTGTGTATCCTTTTAAAGTTGGTGTTTTAGAAAATAGTTCTGTGTTATCGACCCTGCATTGTATCCTGTGATATATAGAAATACGAGTCTGGCCACATTACCTGTGTGGTGATTGGTCATGCAATCCTTTCTAAGGCCATTCTGCCCCTCTTATTCAAGTAGGGAAGTTGGCTCATGTATGTGCACTTAGTTCTGATAAACCTGCTTACCCAGGAAAGTGAGTTAGTAAACTGACTGCCGTGGTATGACTGAATACTGTTGCAAACGGGAAGAATCCAAAAAAACAAACTAACAAAACGTCCTATGAAAATATGGTTGTGAACATGATGGTAAGAGTGCATTGTTTTTCAGCATCTAAGCGATACATTGTGAGTATTACTTCCCATTATATATAAGCAGCATTGCACAAAATGGGTAGTATGCCATATGCGTCCAGCGTAGCTCAAGAACAGCCCTCATTCGTGCAAAAGTCACGCATGGTTTTGTGGTCTCATTGGCAAACATTTTGACTCCTCATCAGAGTATACTTATGTAGAGTCATAACTGGTGCTACACTGTTCGGATGTTTCTTTAGGCCCATTTTCGCAGAACGGAGGTCATATTTGATCATCATTGTGCATGCTTACTCTTATAGGAACTGATGAGAAAGCCATCATAGATGTCCTTGCCTACAGGACATGTGCTCAACGGATCCAGATCAAACAAATGTACAAAACATGCTTTGGAAAGGTAAACAACCGTAAACCAGCCTTGCATGACTCATGTGGGTGTTTTGTTGTTTGTGTTGACTTCTATGCTGTAACATGAGTCGTGTTCTTAGAAAACTGGGCATAATGCATGTGCGTAAAGTGTTGTCCTAGATTAGCCTGTGCAGTCCGCACAGGCTAATCCGGAACAACACTTTCCGCCTAAATTGGATTTTCGCTAAAAGGAGACATCATTTAAACGAAAAATTCCATAAAAGCGGAAATTGTTGTCCCTGACTAACCTGTGCAGACTGCACAGGCTAATCTGGGATGACAATTTACGCACAAGCATTATGCCCAGTTTTCTCAGAACACGCCACAACATGATCTCTATGTTGTTTTCCTATTTACAACTCTTCCAGTATGATTTCACAAGGGATTCAAATGCTGGCATGTGAGTTTTTATCTTTTACATCTTTTACTGCAAGGAAAGAGATCAATGTTTTAACTTGATAATCTATTGTCGGCTCTTCCTTTGAATTAATTACCTCTGATTCAATAAATGAAATTACATCGAGAGAAAATTCCTTCTTAAGCCTCGTGTAGATTGGCTGAGGGAATTGCAAACTGTCACACAACATCTTGACAGTTTAATTGCTGTTGAATGTCTTGAGTTTAAAATAGTAACTTTTTAGAAATTTCACGTCTGTTTCTCATGGCGACAGTGTGAAAGCAATTTGTTTTCAACTTTTCAGCAGATAAATAGCTTTTAAATGTAAATTAAAAGGGATATTTAGTTAATGCTATGGATGTTGCTTGTGCAGTTGTATTCAATATTTTATAACATTGCATTAAGATAAATATTTCTTGTGCCTGTTTTGCTATTTTACTAGGTACATGTATAATGTAATCAATAGTATAAAAACTTTAAGTGCCTTAACGCATACGTGCCAGTTACTTCATTCTGTATTTGAGGTTTACGAGCACAAGTGTTGTATCTGGTTTACATTTCTATATCAGATAAATAAAATTGATACTCAGCCAACAATTTCTCTGTTCTGCTTTTTAAAAAAAACATAGTGTTTTATGCTTCCAAAAATACGCTATGTGCAAAACAAGTAACATTAAGAAAACATAGTGTTTTATGCTGCCAAAAATACGCTATGTGCAAAACAAGTAACATAGAGTTTATTTTTTCATACATAATTATATTGCTTTATGAGTATTAATGACTTGCTATAATTTTTAGCTCTGCTTTGTCATCCGTCCGCCGTCCGTGTCTACCAAAAACTTTAACATTGCCCATAACTTTTGCAATATTGAAGATAGCAACTTGATATTTGGCATGCATGTGAATCTCATGGAGCTGCACATTTTGATTGGTGAATGGTTACGGTCAAGGCCATCCTTCAAGGTCAAAGGTCAATTTATTTAAAAAAAAATATTCAAAACTGCACCCACAGCAGAGCGTTGGCATCCGCTTGACAGTGCTCTTGTTATGATCAACTTTTAGGGAGGACCTTTATTGAAAGCTTTTGGTTTGTTGTTATCATTACTTTTCCATATTTAACAAAATAATAAGGAGATTAGGTTGTCGAGATTGTAAATTGCTATTTTTAATAATGCTTAAATGGAGCAGATTGACTCAGAGCATCATTGTCTGGCTCAATATGTTTTATGTCCCCCAGTCTATACTGGGGGACATATTGTTTTTGCCCTGTCTGTTTTTTTGTTTGTTTGCACAAACTTAAACATTTGCCAAAACCTTTTTAATATTGAAGATAGCAACTTGATATTTTGAATGCATGTGCATCTCATGGAGCTGCACATTTTGAGTGGTGAATGGTCAAGGTCATCCTTCAAGGTCAAAGGTCAAATATATGGGTCAAAATTGCTTAAAAGGGGACATAGTGTTTCTCAAACACATCACTTGTTTTGTTCTTGAAATAACTAGAGTTTTTAGTTTTAAAATTGATTACATTACAGACAAGTATTTTAGTTAATTATTACTTAAGTACAATACACATGCAATGAACTAAGTGGACCAGCTTAAGCACTGCATGTTCACGAGGGGTAACAATATTTCTATTTCACAAGTTGAAATCTCATTGTCTTTCTGTCTACCTGACTATTTGTTCTGCTAATTGTGCAATGTATAACTGGACTAGTATTGAAGGGATTCAAATGATATGTCAGTCAGTGTCAAATGATATGTCAGTCAGTGATAGAGCATTTGTCCCTGAAACTAAGTCATGACTGACAATGCATGTTAACTGTATAACACAGGACCTGGTAGCTGACTTGAAGAGTGAGCTGGGAGGGCACTTTGAGAACGCTATCATAGCTCTCACCATGACTGAGGCTGAGTATGATGCCTATGAACTCAAGAGGGCCATGAGGGTGAGTGCATGGTCTTGTGAAATCAAAGTTTTACCGTACTTTACTGTGTATAGTAGGGAGCCATGTGTAATGCGCACCAACTTTTTTAAATTCCAAAATGGAGAAAAACCAATTTAATGACCAAAAAACTAGCAAATCCGACTGCAAATGGCTGCAGTTTTACAATTGCCCAATCAATAAGTCCGCGTCTTTGGAAAGCTTTTTTTTGTATGCGAAGAAGGGAGCGTTTTTATGATCATGAGCATGGGTTGCATAGCACTAAATTTTTGACATTTTTTTAAGACTTGTAAAAAGGGCTGTTGTCGTCATTTTGATGTTATGTTTTGGTCTATATCTACAGGGGTTTCCGTCGATTTTTTTGGACTAACAATTCGTCTACTGAATGTAATAACTAGTGTAACTGACATTTTTTCCATTTTTAAGGAGTACATATTTTCTGAAAAAAACATTAAGAGCACTTTATAAATATTTCAGCGTTGTCATTAGGGTAACTGCTCCTTTCTTAATTATTTATTGTTTTAAAAAATACATCTCAATTTGGAGTTTTGTTTTTCAAATTTTATTATAATACTAATCAGAAAATTGGAATACTGAAAAATGTTAATTATTTTTGTAGAACAGTTTTTTGCTTCTCCTGAAAATGTTACACCATGTAGGTTACAGTACGACATGTGTAAGCTAATGTCAATTTGGAAAATTTGGTAAAAACATCATTTTTACCAAAGAGGTTTCTTACTATTTTGATAGTTGATGTATGTCACCAAAATAAACACAAAAATGGAAAAAAGTAAAAATGTCAGTTACATGACTTATAACATTCAGTAGACGACTTACAAGATATCTGTAAAAGACACTTTCAAGATGTTTTTCTGCAATGTCGTACAGACAATGACAAATTAATGTTTAATTCAATTCTGTTGAAAGTTAAATATATATACACACTGGGGTGCAATTGCATATTTTCACGTTCTCATGTGTTATTTAGTGTCTCAAATGCCAATTAGTGTCTCAAATTACTTGACAAGTCTTGGCACAAGTTGCTAAATGAAAGCTGTCAATTATGAAGTGCTAAAATACGCCGTTCCCACCAACTTTTACTATAAAAAAAGACCTTGTTCACACACGAAGAAGTGCACAAAGAAAGACATTTTTTGCATATTTTATTTAAACATTTTAAGTTTTGTCTAAACTTTTGCTACCCCATTCATACCTAACGTTACCCGCTATAATTTGTTTTGTCATCAGCCCTTTCAGCCTGTAAGATAATAGGATGTGGTATTGCGGGGAAAAAAGGCGTCATTTTTTTACGGTTTCGTAATCCATTTTTTTGCAAGTTAGCAGCTACATGTAGGATAGCGTTGTATCAATGCATAACGCGCACCAACAATTTAAATTGAAATGTGGACGTAAAAAAACTATGGGTAATAAACAGTAAAGCATGGTCATTATTTTTTTAAATTAAAATATAGTTTTTAAACTTGTTCAATGTTTACAATTTTTAAAGATATGCAATATTCATCTGCTATAAAAACAAGATGTGTTTGTGAAACACTATGTCCACTTTTGAGCGATTTTGACCCATAAATTTGACCTTTGACCTTGAAGGATGACCTTGACCTTGACCTTTCACCACTCAAAATGTGCAGCTCCATGAGATACACATGCATGCCAAATATCAAGTTGCTATCTTCAATATTGAAAAAGTTATGGCCAATGTTAAAGTTGGGCCAAACCAACAGACCAACAGACAGGGCAAAAACAATATGTCCCCCAGTATATACTGGTGGACATAAAAAGACTGCAAGTTTCAAGAGTCATTTTTTTCAACTTGGACTTGCCATTTAAGAAATTCAGATACATCTGACTGGATATGCGGTTTTCCAATATTAAATCTTTATAGTATTCAGTCAGTATAGCACAAGTATGTTATACTACATGTTTTCATTTTTTTGTATTCATATGCTTATAAACTTCACATTTATTTTTGCACATTCCTGTGTAAGAAGTTATGCAATGCCTGTAATAATAACTTGATTTTATCATCATTTATGTAAAAAAAAACTATTTTTACAGGGAATAGGTACAGATGAAGATGCCATGATAGAGATTCTCTGCTCTAGAAACAACAGACAGATCCAGGAGATTAATGCAGCATATGTGAGAAGTGAGTACTGGTAGCTGGGAAAGGCTTACCTGCTCTTTCAGTTCTTTCTGCAGATTACAGGCTGTTTTGTTGTAGTTGTTTTTTGTGAAAGAAAGCTGTAGTTGCATTATGGATATGTGATTTGGAAATCATCCCTACTCAGAGTGCTCAGGAAATAGAGTCTAATTTGCATTAATACGCTCTTGCTTTAAAAACAAGTTTATTTAATACATTAATATAAAACTTTTACCCACACGCAATATATAGTGCATTTTGTACTGTCACTAGTGTAGTATGGAAGCTGCATTTAAAAGTGAAAAAACATCAAATTGTATAAATGAAATAACAACAGCCTTTAGATTATTAGGTGCATTAGCTTATTGTCAATTTGTTCATAAGAAATGAATAAAATGATGCTTGATACAAATGTATACTAGAAATGGCGCGGCAGAGGTCGACGCGTATCCCCACACCGAATGTTTGACCTAGGTGTGCCCCAGGGTTGGTAATGGGGCCATGCATAGTCGAGATTGACCGTATTGTCATAGAGAAGTTCAGTATCAATTAGAAGTGAATTGGTGTAGAAATGAAGAAGTTATAGTAAAGGCAATTTTGGGTGGGTGTGACCTATGTGGGCAGGGCGCCCCAGGGTTGGTAATGGGGCCATGCATAGTTGAGATTGACCGTATTGTCATAAGAGAAGTTCAGTATCAATTTGAAGTGAATCGGTGTAGAAATGAAGAAATTATAGTAAAGGCAATTTTGGGTGGGTGTGGTCTATGTGGGCGGGGCGCCCCAGGGTTGGTTATGGGGCCATGCATAGTTGAGATTGACCCTAATGTCATAAGAGAAGTTCAGTATCAATTTGAAGTGAATCCGTGTAGAAATGAAAAAATTATAGTAAATGGAAATTTTTGGTGGGTGTGGCCTATGTGGGCGGGGCGCCCCAGGGTTGGGAATGGGGCCATGCATAGTTGAGATTGACCCTAATGTCATAAGAGAAGTTCAGTATCAATTTGAAGTGAATCCGTGTAGAAATGAAAAAATTATAGTAAATGGAAATTTTTGGTGGGTGTGGCCTATGTGGGCGGGGCGCCCCAGGGTTGGGAATGGGGCCATGCATGGTTGAGATTGACCGTATTGTCATAAGAGAGGTCCAGTATCAATTTGAAGTGAATCGGTGTAGAAATAAAGAAGTAAATGTAAAATAACCTAAAAAAATGAGTGATAATTTCTGACGCGGCCCCACCCCAACCCCTATAACTTTTGACCCAGGGGTCAGATCAAAATTCCAAATAGTGCAGGGTCGCACATATGCTCATAGCTACCATGTGTGTAAGTTTCAAGGTTCTAGTGCTAATAGTGTAGGAGGAGATATTGGCCAGGACGGACGGACAGACGGACGGACAGACGGACGGACGGACGGACGGACGGACGGCGGAGATCACCACAATATCCCCACCCTTTTTTCAAAAAGTGTGGGGATAATAAATGCAGAGTGTGATCATTTACATCATATGAGCCACATTGTGCAAAAAACGGGTCTACAGACCAGCCTGCTGAGTAATACGGTATCTCCTGACCAGACAGTGCTTCCGATACTTTGTGGGATTATGCAGGCTTGTCTGGAGCAACACTGGCAGCATATAGCATAAGACCCATTTTCCCATGATGTGGCTCAATTTAGAAATAGCATTACCCTCCTTCTGGTTTCTACCAGCAGATTCCTGCCATTTTCTATTATTGATTTTCTTTGTTCCAGTGTATCGCACCAAACTGGAGCAGGACATTGTCAGTGACACCTCTGGCCACTTCAAAAGACTCATGGTCTCCATGTCAACTGTAAGTGATAAAGGATATTTGTTGCTAATGGTTGATGATCAAGTTTTAGCCATGTCATTTAAAAATGGGTCTTACACCATATGCAGCCAGCATAGCTCCAGACTAGCCTGCGAAATTACATTATGACGTCATTAAAATAACATAATTAATTATGCAAACATGGTTATTATACCCCCATTACCATTGGTAATGGGGGCTATATAGGAGNAATTCTTAAAAATGGCCATAAATTAGCTTCTCTTGTTTTTGAAGACATCATGCAAAACATTCTGTGTCAATGCAGCATGTGGGGGTATACGTCACGTCTGTGACAAAGCTCTAGTTTACATTTGTCAAGGGAAGTAACTAACACTGGTAGACAGGTTTTGTTAATGGAATTTTTCTTTTTTCTTATATTTTCATTTCAGTGAACGTTATAAAATGTTATATTTAAACAACTAACAAAGGAACATTATTAATAACTGAACATTATGTTATTATTATTGTTAAATTCCTCATGATAATGTTATGTAAATGCAAACAGTTTTATCATCTACATCTTAGTCACATTTTCTCTATATCTATGATTTGGTCACCTCTTATTTGGGATTTTTCAGTTTTCCAGTTGGGTCGAACAAATAAACCACATTTTGCTATGGCAATCTGTCCTTTGAGTGGTCCATGTTATGAAAGGACAAAACTCATTGTTAACAATTGCAAACCTCTGTGTTCCAGGGCAACAGGATGGAGAATCAGGCCGTGGACATGAACAAGGCCAATGCTGATGCACAGGTTTGATGTACTGCCATTCACCTAAATGATAAGACCCCAAAAATATATATATTGTGCTGCTGAATATTTTGATATCCTATCTAATGTTTAATAAATTGGCTTAAAAGCGTGTACTTCAATGATACGTTACATTATAATTCATTAACTGGGCCTATACTTTGTATTAATCCAAACCTATTCATCTCAACACATAAGTACTGACACTAATGTTTGTTCAATTGTATATTATTGATATGAAAATGGAATATCTGAAGCAAAAATGATCCATTGATTTGCAAGACTTAGTATGTGTTTTATAACATATGAATTGATTGACAACTACTTAAATGGTACCGTATTTTACCAAAGGTTTCAGTAAAAATGTAACCTTCTTGGCTGTTAAAATTTTTAAACACTATTTCACCTCAAAACCAAAACAAAAGTTCACTCAGTGCCCCAGATAATTGTTTGGGAAATAGGGTTTTCACCCATTGATTTAAAAAAAAGGGTGATTTAAGTTTTTAAATTGGATGAAATAAGTTTTAAAAAATTATACCTCAAAATAATTGCTGCTTTACTTCTGTTGCACATACTGGGTGCAGTATGCACATTGCAACTTTTTTCTGTCCCATTAACGTCAACAATTTCTAACCAGGGATATGACTTTTTCCACTTTTGACAGGTTTTATCAGTCACAGACTTTCCGTCATTTTTTTTGGATGTCAACTCGCTACTTGCAACTGCTGCATACACAGTTTCTAACAAATCGATAACACAAATTATTCGGCACATATTTACTCTTGCCTACATGTACTTGGTTGGAATAAGTTTGCGATCGACATATATTAAGCGCAACAATTGCGGAATTCTTTCGACCTCACTTAGACATTTTTATAACGCACCGTTATTGAAACTGAAAGTACAGACGCTTTACAAATACATGCACGTGGTAAATATTTTGGTCAGACACTTAATTTGCTATGAAAGTTAGTCCGCATTGTGTTTGAATAACTTCGACTGTTTTGCTCCTCTGTCATCCAGGCGCTTGCTTACTTTCAAATGAATAAAAACGTCGCCGCGAAACGAGAAAATCCCGAAATTGAGCAAAGCATTTTCGATCTAGGCTTGTATTGTACGCATCAAATTTAAAGAACAAGCGTAAAAGTATATTTTTCAAAACGCATTATATTGAATTTCTTTGCGTTTTTAAACATTTTAATAGGGTAAAACACACAGATACGCAGCTTATCTGGGTCATTGCACAGTTGTGCATGTATGGCTGCAGCCAAAGACAAGTTTCTGGCAACTCAACTCTCCCTAGCCAAAATAAGTTTTTAGAAACCATTAATTCCTGTAAAATATTAATTTATTTATAATAAATTCAATTTAGTAAATACTGCTTAACTATTAAATCTATGTCGATCAATTGTATAAACTGAATACTTCATGGATGAATACTTTTGTTAGTTTAGTGTTTTTGATTGAATAATTTGAACTCGGTAAATTTAAATAAAAAAAAACAAACTCAACTTAATTATTTTGGCAACACAAAGTAACACCCCTGTTACAGAGCCTTTACCAGGCGGGTGAGAAGAAGTGGGGTACGGATGAGTCAGCGTTTAATGCCATACTAGCCTCGCAGAGCTACGAGCAGCTACGCGCTGTGTTCGACGCCTACGGCAGGATTTCTGGACGTCAAATTGAGCAGGCAGTGAAGGGAGAGATGTCTGGCAACCTGGAGATTGGAATGGTCGCAGTTAGTAAGTAGACTGTAGACTTCACTGTATCTCCAATATATTGAGATTTGCGGGATCCACGGATCGCGATTGCGATATATCCGGATCGCGATATAACTTGTCAGGTCATTCATGCATGTATATGTATGCATTGGCATAGTTTGGCAATCTCAAAACACGCTGTTTATTGAATTATGTGCTATATCCATATGTTATATTGGTATAACATAAAGCATTATTCCATGTAAGTATTTTCAAATGCGTATATTTCAATTTGTAAACCAAAAGAAGTTTTATTGTTCAAGAAAGTATGCAAAAATTAGACCCCATGTTAAATATCATGTCATTCTTCCTCATGGAAAGCATGGGCTTTAATATTTGATTGCTTGATAAAAACTTCGTAGCCCATCATCAGCGGCATGGGAGGCAACTCACTCTTTGAACTTTGGATAAAAAATTGTTAGTGCATTTTGACAAACTAAGGGGTCTTTTCCTCTATAAACAATTGCATGGGAGACAATTCACTTCACTTTTGGATAAAAAATTGGTAGTGCATAGATCTATAGTGATCTGTAACATTTACAGTTATTGTATACACCTTCGTGTAAAGGGACTGTGTGAATTTGGCAGTTCAAAGCAAATTCAATTGAGAATGGTGACACACAAAATGACCTGTGATGTTTGGCAAGTAGGGTTATTGTTTGTCACAGTACACAAGCCTGAATGTGATGTACAATGAAGGCAAACAATCTGGACCAAACTTGATAAATGGATGTCGGATTATACAGAAAATTAAAGTGGGTGAAAAAGGGTGAAATACTAGCTAAAACCGGTCTTTATCTCAGTTAAGCAAATTCTCAGATTAAAACATGTCATTTAGTGATCATGCTTGTCAGATTTTTGGGAGCCTTATCCGATTTGCGATATATTGGACATTGCGATATATCAGATGGCGATATATTGGAGTTACAGTGGTCTTGGTCTTGGACTTTTATTTAAGCATATGGGAAAATGGGGCTTAAGCATGTGTATAAAGTCTTGTCCCATATTAGCCTGTGCAGTCTGCACAGGCTAATCAGGGAAAGCACTTTCCGCATAAACTGGATTTTTATTAAGAAGAGACTTTCTTTAAAAGAAAAATACCATTAATGCGGAAATGGTTGTCCCTGATTCTGCACAGGCTAATCTGGGATGATATTTTGTGCAAATGCATTAAGCCCCATTTTCCCAAAGCAAGGCTTATTTATTTATGATTATTATTATTTGAAATTGTCAGTGACTGATCTCAGGAGTTTTTCTACTGATTTGTAGAGTGAGTCATCATCATGCTATTGTTCATTATAATGCCTTGATGATTAAATGTCATATCTTAAGTATTATAATATTTCTTTTTATGCCTCCTTTTTTAGCTCACCTGGGCCTTTTTTGGGGTCATCTGGGGTCAAAAACTAGGTCACTAGGTCTAATAATAGAAAAACCTTGTGTAGACAATAGAGGTCACAGTTTTCATCCAATCTTTATGAAATTTGGTCAGAATGTTTATCTTGATAAAATCTGGATTGGGATTGTATTTGGGTCATCTGGGGTCAGAAACTAGGTCACTAGGTCAAATCATAGAAAAACCTTGTGTAGACAATAGAGGTAACAGTTTTCATCAGATCTTAATGAAATATGGTCAGAATGTTTGTCTTGTTGATATGTTGGTTGAGTTCAAAAGTGATTCCGGTCCATTGAAAAACATGGCCGCCAGTGGGCGGGGCAGTTTTCCTAATTTGGCTATATAGAGAAACCTTGTGAACACTCTAGAAGTCACAGTGTTTGCCCAATCATCATGAAACGTGGTCAAAACATTGGTTTTATTGATATCTCGGACGAGTTCTAAAATGGTCTAGATTGGTGAAAAAACATGGCCGCCAGTGGGCGGGGCAGTTTTCCTTATTTGGCTATAGAGAAACCTTGTAAACACTCTAGAGGCCACATTTCTTGTCCGATCTTCATGAAACTTGGTCAGAAGATTTGTCCCAATGATACCTCGATCGAGTTCGAAACTNGTGTACACTCTAGAAGTCAAATTTTTTGCCTAATCATCGTGAAACTTAGTCAAGACATTGGTTTTATTGATATCTCAGATGAGTTGGAAAATGGCTCAGATAGGTGGAAGAAAACACTTTTTAGCTCACCTGATTGCTCAGGTGAGGTTTTAGGATCTGTCTTTGTTCGTTGTCCGTCCGTCCACATTTGGTTTGTTAACACTCTAGCATTCACATTTCTCAAGCATTCTTTATCAAAGTTGCTGAGAAGCTATATTGCCACATGATCTCAGTCAAGTTTGATAATGAGCAAAATTGCATAAAAAAGGCCATAATTATTGCCCTTAGATTGTCAACATTTTCTTTATATTATACAAAATCCTTGTTTATCTTAAACCACAAAGCACGCAGATTTGATATTTGATATGTGACAAAGATTGTTCAAATCATGCCACTGGGTAAGCTCATTTCACAGGTGAGCGATCTAGGGCCATCTTGGCCCTCTTGTTTAAAAAAGGGTTATATTGTTTTTGGCCTGTCTGTGTGTCATTGTGTGTGTCTGTCTTTCTGTCCCAAAACTTTAACCTAGGTTAAAGTTGTGTCAAAACTTTTGCAATATTGATCATAGCAACTTGATATTTGGCATGCATGTGTATCTCATGGAGCTGCACATTTTGAGTGGTGAAATGTCAAGGTCATCCTTCAAGGTCAAAGGTAAAAAAAAAATCAAAGCGGCGCAATAGGTGGCATTGTGTTTTTGACAAACACATCTCTTGTTGTGATATAAATGATACTAAAACGTAGTAACAGAAGCGATGAATTTTCAATTTTATGTCATGTATATCTCCTTCTGTTATTTGAATGATTCAATTTTAAACTTTTATTATTATAAACTATATATGTTTGTGTTTCAGTTAAATGTGTCAGAAGCAAGCCTGCATATTTTGCAGAAAAGCTGTACAAGTCTATGAAGGTATTATTTTTAAAATTTTACAAATATTTGTCTTGGCAACAGCCTGTAAATGTTTATAAGTTATTCAAGTCAACAACTATTCTAACATTAAAAATTACAATGCCATTTCATGTGATAGTGATCTCTTTCCTATATGTGTTGTGTTCTGAGATAACTGGGCATAAATCTTGTGCGTAAATTGTCATCCCAGATTAGCCTGTGATGTCCGCACAGGCTAATCAGGGACGACAATTTCCGCTTTTATGGAATTTTTTGTTTAAATGATGTCTCTGCTTAGCAAAAATCCAGTTAAGGCGGAAAGTGTCGGGATGACAATTTACGCACAAGCATTTTGCCCAGTTTTCTCAGAACACGCCTCATATAACAACCAGAGTTGTTTTTCTGAATGTCACGGTGATATTGTGGATATGGTGTCCCCTTAGTGATCAGGAGTTCCAGGGTTTTATCCCATATCTTTGACTGTCTCCAATTCTCCTCAAAAGGTCACCAAGCACTGGTTCTACCAGGAAATTTACTTGGGAGTATCTCATATAGCTTTGTGATTTTGATGCATCCAAGCTTAAAGCAATAGATTTAAAGAATTATTCCCATTTCTAGGATGCTTGTACAGATGATAGGACAATTAACCAGATGATTATCACAATGTATATATTCTTGTATATTATTGTTGCTTCAAGGGAGCCTGTTCAGATGTCTGTGCTCTGACCTGGTTAATTACACCTAGGTATAAATGCTTTTATATTCTTGTTTGCTACAAGGGGGCTGGTACTGATGACCGCACCCTGATCCGTATTATTGTCACGCGGGCTGAGGTGGACATGGTGCAGATCAAGCAGGAGTTCCAGAGACTGTACAACCAGCCCCTCGAGCAGTTCATCCGGGTGAGTTCACACACTTCAGTTTCCATGTTCATGAACAAATAAATGAGTCCAAGAGAAAAGAGAAAACGGGGTGAAATACATGTGCATAACGTGTTGTCCCAGATTAGCCTGTGGAGTCCACACAGCCTAATCAGGGATGACAATTTCTGCCTGAACTGGATTTTTATCAAGAAGAGTCTTCCTTTAAATGAAAAAATACAATTGAAACTGAAAGTGTCATCCCTGATTAGCCTGTGGGGACTGCACAGGCTTATCTGGGATGACACTATGCACATGCATTAAATCCCCTTTTCACAGAGCGAGTCTCAAATACTCAATCTAGTTAGTTGCTTGTTAATTTGTTATCCATTATCATTCATCAAAATTAGCAGTTCAACCTAGCAAGTTATAAGTCTTATTTATTTACTGGAGACCAAGAAAATGTTACAAAATAGCCTATATGAAACTGAGAATTTGAGCTCATATTTGCCAGTCAAAGGCTTATTGGCTTGTTCTAATTTCGATGAATTTGATAACTGCTTTATGCTGTTTTTGTTATTGCTTGGTTGTTAAATTTTGTTACCCCCACACGTTTACCCCATAAATAAAACTGATCCTATCACTTTCATAAAATCAATTGTTAAAATGCAGTAACAAAGTTATCAGTTCCTACTATGAATTAAATTCAACTGACTTGCAATCACACTTTAGTAACAATACAAGTGACATCTTTAAACTTCAGGCCTTTTTCTGCCTATCTCACTGGTCCGATAATCTGACCCATTCCCATTGCCAAATATGGATATTTTTTCCCCATTCTCCAAAAAAAAAATCAATTAAAAAAACATTTTTTTTTTTATTTTTTTTTTTNAGCTGCAAAAAAAAAACCTGCCCAAATAATGCTTTTGTCAATGAAAATTCTCCCAATTTGGAAGATTTCGCGACTCGAAAAATCCCCATTTTGCTTGGTACTTTTTCTCCAAATAGACAGAAAAAGGCCTGAACTTTTTTTACTACAGTCTTGTACCTGAACTTTTTTCACTACAGTCTCGTTAAAGCTAATCCATTTTCAGCTCGATTTATGTACAGAAAAAAAATGAAAAAGTATTTTTTCAGAATCCATTTCTAAAAACTATAAAAGAGAATCTTTTTTGATACTTTAAATTCTTGTTCCCCATCAAAATGCTTGTCCATTTGTACTAATGATAACTTTGGCAGGTGAGCTTATGTCCAATTAAGCCTATTTATAGACAGGTAAGCTATTGTCCGAATTAATAAAATTAATTCAGTTAATTAAATTAGAATTTGTCTGCCCATTTCAAATTTGACCAGTTAGCTAATGTCCTGTTGATCTTTTGTCCTGCATTCGCATGTGTACCAGTATATCTTTGTACTACTAATTATTGCCTTTAAAGAATCACTGATAACCACTGCTTTTTTATGTTTGTAATGAAAAAAATAACATTTGGCCACTGTTCTTTGATGCAAGCTCATCGTATCAAACTATGATTAAATTTTAATATCATAAACACGTTACCTGCTATCTAATAGCTACTACCTTTCTAAGGGAATTAAATCATCTGGAAATTTAATCAAGCTCTTTACTGAAACTAGACTAGGTTAAACATAGTGCAATGCAACCCAGACAAAAACCAGTAACCAGTCCTCAATCTTCTTTCCGGATCGACCAGGTGTATACATGCCTATTTTATGGCTCTGAATTGAAAATTGTTTTTCGATTTATTTCACTTGGTTGATTGGAGTTTTGAATAGATAAAGTATTATTTATCTTTATACTATTCATTCGGATTATTTTATGTGGATTAATGGACTTTTGTTTGATCTATAAAGGTAAGCCGTGCTTGCTTTTATTGAACAATAGTTTATTTCTACCATGCTGGGTGTTTTCAGGCGCGAACGAGCACGTGCAAAACGTGTTCTTCTAATACATTGCAAGAACGTGAAAAGCGTGCTCTTCTAATACATTGACAGAGTGTTTATCATTTGCTATTGTGTGCATACAATGATTTCACGTTCTATATGACGATCTAGTTGATGGTCCTTTTATTTTTTAATCTGTTTTGAATTAAACTTTTGTTTAATTTATGCTCTACGGCAATGGTATTATACAAACTATTGGCTTTCTCTTTTACACTTATAACTGAGAGAGTGCTAATTATTTTCATTATGGGCAAATAATGATTTAATGTCCGGTCACTGGTCACCGGTCAGAATAAGAAGGCGTTCATCATGATCGGACTATTCTTCTTCTTCTTTACGGGACACGGCCATGCATATACATTTTGTGGCTCAGGATTGAAATTCTATGTTCTGTCTTTTTTGCGTGGTTTTTCAGGTTTTTTGAAGGATAAATTGGATTATTTCTCCTTCTACGTTCATTCGGTTTATTTCTTGTTGTTTTTCTTTTATACATTTGCTGGTTTTTTTGTAGCGTGCTCATGTACCGGTGATGTCACATGAGCACGTGCATTTCGTGATTCTTCTGCAATAGGCAATTGAGAAGATTTGTACAGTTTACATCAACGAGCTGCCACTATAGATACAACAGGATAGATATACGCTCTCCTTCATTGAGCATTTCTCGGCGTCGATACGCTTGTAAGCGATCATGTCAATGCTCACTGAGACGCTACTCTAGGAGACCTTATTTCCAGCGTAGCCGAACAAGATCTCGGCATCGCAGGTATATAGGAGGTCGCCACTCCTCACGTAGGCGTTAACATACCTACTGGTCATATCGACAGTCCCCATTTTATTCCTTTACAGAATATCATGTCTCCATTCCACGTGTGTTGTTTTCCATATGGCATCCACACATGTTGCAGTCACCGAGCCTTATTTGTCTAACTTTCAAGCTTCGGGATTATGTGTTTATCTCTCCACTACGACTACATTGTCAGCACCACAGGTATCTTCTACGTTGACTAGTCGTCTTCTCCCTGCTGCTATACTATCGAATCCTAATACATTATAGATTCAGAAGGAAGAAATCGTGCGTCATCATCGGACTATTCCTCATCCTTTTCTTCGTCATTGAATGATTTTTCGTCGTCTGCTTTAACGATGTCTCATCGCCATCGAATTGGACATTTGGCACGCTCTTCTTTTCCGAGCATTTCTCGGCATTGATGTCAGACCATATGGATTCCACCATATTTCGGTCTTTAACCGGTAACGTCACCGGTCATATTATGACTGGTCCGTTCACCGGACAACAGTCACTGGTCATGAGCGTCGGCGTCTGCGTCCGGTTAAGTTTTGTGTTTAGGTCCACTTTTCACTCTTCAGTATCAAAGCTATTGCATTCAAACTTGGTACACTTACTATCATGAGGGGACTGGGCAGGCAAAGTTAGATAACTCTGGCTGGCATTTTGACAGAATTATGTGGCCTTTTTATACTTAGAAAATTGAAAATTTGGTTAAGTTTTGTGTTTAGGTCCACTTTATTCCTAAAGTATCAAAGCTATTGCTTTCATTCTTGCAACACTTACTAACTATCATAAGGGGACTGCGCATGCAAAGTTATGTAACTCTGACTGGCATTTTGACAGAATTATGGCCCCTTGTATACTTAGAAAATATTTTTTTTTTTTAAGTTTTGTGTTTTGGTCCACTTTACTCCTAAAGTATCATAGCTATTGCTTTCAGACTTGGAACACTTGCTAACTATCATAAGGGGACTGTGCAGGCAAAGTTATGTAACTCTGACTGGCATTTTGACAGAATTATGGNAAAATGCTTTTATCATATTCAGGGATGAATGTTTTATTTAAAGGTGACTGATATCAGATTTGTTTTTCATAGGCATTGTGGGACATTTTGTAAAAATCATTTATATTATTCAGAATATATGCTAACATTTCAGATGAACGGTATAGAGTACCTGTACAAGCAGACGAGCCAGATTCTTGAGGATTATATCCAGACTCTAGAGGCTATCGAGACCAAGGCAGAGGAAGATCCTGTTCAGGAGGATGAAGTCCTAACTGACTCCCTTGACAGTGTGGAAGACCTCACTGTCTCCACTGAGGGCTTGACTGACACTGTTGGTAATGCTGCTGTGGTGTTGGAAAAAACAACGACCTCGGTTACTTGAGCTACTGAAGCGTCGACTACAACAACAGTAACTGAGCGTTCTTCTAGACCAACACTGCATTTGCAGAGGCAGAATACCTTGAGATGCATGAGGAGGCTGCCTACCAACCTGCTCTGGGTCCTGCTGAACACCCTCAACCGACTGCAACGAGTGTGCAAAAAGAGCCCTCAGCTTGCTTGCGATACTGTTAGCTTTGTTTAAGTACGATGTTGTGATTGAGTGTAACATACAAGAGCAGTTATTTTCACTAGAGAAATTTCATCCACCTTTGCATTCAATTATTACTTTTGATATTGAAGTCAATCTTGTCTAAATAAAAAGAAAGACAGGCCAGTAATGGCATTTCATAGGGAATGTACTTGAGCATGTGTCTATTTACATAAGCCATAAGATTTATTCAATCTTGAAACATAAGTTAAGACTTCACACACATTTTCATTGTCACTTGAGTAATGATTTCACTGCTGTGTACTGATGTTATTGTATTTTTGTTGGCTTTCAGGAAACTGTTGGACCAGATGACATCCCTGGATATGACAAGGTTGTGGCCATGACTGAGTTCTTCGTGAAAATCCGTGACTGCGGAACACTGACCAACAGCAAAGTGGACCAGGTTGTAGAGCTCTGGAAGCTATGTCGGAGTACGACAAACAGCCGACAGTCTTCCCAGAACGCTTTCCATCCCACCCGAAAGGCATGTTTCAGGCCACGAATAAAAAAGTTGCCCCAGGCGTCGAAGCCATCCAAAGGTGAGATATGAACAATTATGTCAAAGGAATAGGCATCAAACCTGTGGCCAATTAACAGTTAATAATGTACACATTCATTTATTGTTATGTGCATATATCACTTAAAGCACTTGGTATAAACAGTATTTATGTCAGCAATGAAATATAAATGCAAAGCATAAACAATCAATAGAACTAACCATTTTGTTGTGCATGCTTCAGATAAGTGTGGACAAAATAACATCTGCAGACAAAAATGTTCAAATGCATATAAAATGCAAAATGCAAAAGGTTATGTAAAAAGTCATTTTAATCACACATCATTATTATCCCCCGCCATAGGCGGAGGAATATTGTTTTGGCGTTGTCCGTCCGTCCGTCCGTCCGGCACTTTTGTGTCCGGAGTCATATCTTGAAAGTGCTTTGGCGGATTTCATTGAAACTTGGTATGAGTATATATAAGGATAAGAGGATGATGCGCGCCAAATGGCATTGTACACCGTCTGTTCCTAACGGAGTTATGGCCCTTTGTATCTTGAAAAAATGTTTTTTACTATAGGTACTTTTGTGTCCGGAACCATATCTTGGAAGTGCTTTGGCGGATTTCATTGAAACTTGGTATGAGTATATATATGGATAAGTGGATGATGCACATCAAATGGCATTGTACATCATCTGTTTATAACAGAGTAATGGCCCTTTGTATCTTGAAAACATGCTTTTGACTATAGGCACGTTTGTGTCCGGAGCCATATCTTGAAAGTGCGTTGGCGGATTTCATTGAAACTTGGTATTAGTATATATATGGATAAGAGGATGATGCACACCAAAATGGCATTGTACACCAAATGTTAATAACAGAGAAATGGTCCTTGTATCTTGAAAACATGCTTTTAACTAAAGCCACTTTTGTATCCGGAGCCATATCTTGGAAGTGCTGTGGCGGATTTCATTGAAACTTGGTATGAGTATATATATGCATAGAGGATGATGCAGGCCAAATAACATTGTACACCATCTGTTTATGACGGAGTTATGGCCCTTTGTATCTTGAAAAAATGCGTTTTACTATAAGCTTACAGCTGTCCGGAGCCATATCTTGCAAGTGCTTTGGCGAATTGCATTGAAACTTGGTATGAGTATACTTGGTGTGAGTGTATATATAGATAAGCGAAAACCCATCACAGGTACAAATGAGTTATAAAAAAAATGAAAAAAGGCACAACCCTTCACTTATACCTTTTCTTTTAGTTCTACACCCATCCATAAATACATTTTATTTGGCGGGGATATCAATTCAACGTATTTGCTTGTTCTTTCAGATGTTAATTGGGCCCAACACTGCACCAGCAAGTTTCCCGGACTGCAACCGAATCACGGAGGCAACTATTTTCCGTCTGTTGAGGGTTTTCCCCAAAAACAAACAGCAAATTTCTATGGTGTCAAAGGCGTATGACAACATACGGAATTTGATCCATGGAAATGCCAGAGTTACCAGGGAAACTAAACTCCAGCTGCCTCAACTAAGCCGGGGACTTTCACTCAATGGTAAGAACTTAATCATTTCAGCTGTACACATATTTAAGGATATGATGATGATTTGCAAATTGCCTGATTATAACTAATAAACATAGAGTACTATTTTTATGCCCCCGGTAGAGTGGCATAAAGTGATCGCACTGTCCGTCTGTCCGTCCGTCTGTCTGTCTGTCCTTCTGAAATTCCGTCACACTTGCGTTTATGTTTCGAAAATTGGTCATAACTTTTGCAATATTGATCATAGCAACTTGATATTTGGCATGCATGTGTATCTCATGGAGCTGCACATTTTGAGTGGTGAAAGGTCAAGGTCATCCTTCAAGGTCAAAGGTAAAAAAACAATTAAAAATAATAAAAATTCAATGCGGCTCAGTAGGGGGCATTGTGTTTCTGACAAACACATCTCTTGTTTTTGTTTTTTTTCACTTTTTACCTAGTGACTGTGTAGACAGTAGAGGTCGCAGTTTTCATCCAATCTTAATAAAATTTGGCTTAAATGTTAATCTTGATGAAATCTGGGTTGGGATTGTATTTTGGTCATCTGGGGTCAGAAACTAGGTCACTAGGTCAAATCATAGAAAAACCTTGTGTAGACAATAGAGGTCACAGTTTCCATCAGATCTTTATGAAACTTTGTCAGAATGTTTATCTTGATAATATCTGATTTGGGATCGTATATGGGTCATCTGCGGTCAAAAATTAGGTCACCGGGCCAATTCTAGTAAAACCTTGTGTAGATGAAAGAGGTCACAGTTTTCATAACGTCTTAATGAAATTTTGTTGAATGTATTAATTGATGAAATCTGGCTTGGGATTGTATATGGGTCATCTGAGGCCATAAGGTAGGTCATCTGGTCAAATCATAGTAAAACTTCCTGTAGACGATAGAGGTCACAGTTTATCAGATCTTTATGAAATTTAGTCAGAATGTTTATCTTGATTGAATCTGGTTTTGGATTATATATAATTTAACTCAATTCCTAAAAATGAATTTATGCACTTTGATGACCTTCAATTTTTGACCACTTGTGCAACTTCATTTATTGATATGAACTATCTGAGTTATCAAGTTGATAAAGGTATTATTTAAACTATGAACCAAATCCTCAGGTGAGCGAACTAGGGCCATCTTGGCCCTCTTGTTTAATTATCTCCCTTTATTTAATTTCAAAGTAAATTTTTGTCCGGAGCATAACTCTAAATCTACTGAAGCGATTTACTTGAAACTAGAAATATAAACAGATGGCAACTAGGAGAAGTGCAGTAAACATGAACCATAACTCTTTTGGCTGTAGTTTTCTAATTATCTCCCTTTATTTATTTTTTATTTTATTTTTATTTTTAAATTATATTTTATTTATTTTCATAGTTAATATTTTAGTTTTTCAATTTTTAATATCTCCCTTTATCTTATTTTACAATAATATTTTAATTTGAACACTGAAGTATTCACTGTAAAATGAATAGATGAGTTTAAGGAAAAATACAGTTATCAAGAACAGTAACTGTTTATAGTCTTCTTTCTTAATTAGCTCCCTTTCTTTCATTTCCATATATTTTATTCTCTACAGCATGACTCCAACACTTTATAACTTATTGATCCTTGAAATATAAATAGATGATACAGGTGCCATGTTTTACAAATATTTTTCGACTCTCTAAAACAAATGTTTTCATACAAGCAAACACATTTCGGTGGGGATGTGGCACTACTGTGACAAGCTCTTGTTAGATTTGACCTGGTGACCTTGTTTTTGAACGATTTACCCCCAGATAAACATGATAAACAAGACCAAGTTTCATCAAGATTGAGTCATAATTGGGACCTCTGGATAGATAAAAAGTTGTTTTAAGACTAGACCTGATGACCTAGTTATTTAACGTACATGACCAAGATTCATACTTGGCCTAGATATTTTCAAGGTAAACATTCTGCCCATGTTTCATTCACATGTGGCCTCAAGAGTGGTACAAGGTTTTTCTAAGATTTGACCTGGTGACCTAGTTTTTATGCGCACATGACCCAGATTTGAATCGGCCTACATATTGTGAAGATAATCATGCTGACAATGTTTCTTAATTAAGACTAAATTAAAAAATGTGGTCTCTAGAGTAAGAGTGGTAACAAGCTAAACGTTCAGGATGCCAAGGCCGGCCGCAGGACTTAGGGTGACAACAATAGCTCACCATTAGCATTTCATGCTCAGTTGAGCTGAAAATGATCATTTCGTGTAAGTGCACTTCTGAATTAGTTCAAGTTCACATACTGGTATGCATTATAGGTCTAGTTCAGCAAGCAGGTCCAATGAGTTAATATCTCAACCCTTCCTACTTTCAGGGTGACATTTCTGGTGACTATCGTCTGGCAATGTTGGCGCTGGTTGGGGGCGGGGGATACTAGAAACCACGCCTCTCAATGTATGTCCACACATCAGAATGAATCAAGCATGGTGTCTTTAATTATATATGAATATGTAATTTTACCTCTTTACCTTATTTATTTCTTTTCACTTTTTACACAGGCATCTTGGAAGATTCTTCTGTCTGAGAACATCCTTTGATCAAGGCATTGGAAAGACTGATTTTAAGATAATTATATTCATGTTATTTGCCTCAGTAAATGTGTGAAATGGTATTTTGCATATTTTATGGCATTGCACAAGATGGTTGCAATTATTGAGGCCCGTCATGCAAAAATGGGTCTTATGCCATATGCTGTCCCGTAGCTCCAGACCAGCCCTCGCATATGTGCAGTCAGATCAGGAGTTACGCTGTCAGCTAATGAGACCAGGAAACCTTGCGTGATTTTATAGTGGACAGTATAGCTCCTGACGCCATTGCTCAGACTTGTCTGGAGCTAGGCTGGTCACAGAGACCCATTCCAGAGATCAATGAGGCAACTAAAATGTACTTATATGTAGTCAAGAGTGTATCTTATGACTATCACTGAGTTAGCTGGTTTCATAACTTGATATCTCCAATTTGGTATGAATATAGGTACAATTGCTGTTTTCAATGTACAATCGATTCATAAATAATGTATAATATAATATGTAAATGCATAGTATGTATAATTTATAACTGCTTCATAATGTGTATCGTATATAATTGTTTCAGGATGGACTGGGTCTTGTCCTTGGAATCATATTTTCAACAGATTTCCTCCTTTTGAATATTAAATTGAATATACTGCTAGTTAATCACTTCCCACTGTACTGTCTATTGCAGGATGTTGGATATGAAGTATCAACTAATTAAGCCATTTAGGGCCGGCTGATTAATTTTCTGCCTTAAAAGTCTGCAAAAATCATGCAACCGATTGAAGAAACAATAAGTACGTTGTATAATTACAAAAAAAAAAGTAATGAATTACCTTGGCATGAGTTGTTTTTGTCTATTTCAGGGAGACACATCTGGAGACTACAGAAGAACATTGTTAGCTCTTGTCACTGGATCGTATAACTAATAGATGTCTGCAGCACTATGCTGGAGTTCTGCATTAAGCAATAACTGTGTCTGCTTATTTGGTTCAGAAATCTAAGAACTTTGGTATATCTCTTTTTTGTGTGTAAGAAATATGAACTATGGTAAACTATGGTTATTGACTATTGCTATAAATTATATATCTTACTTTCAATGTATTAAATCTAGCCCGGTACATGTAATTCATGTATTTATGTCTTATTAAACCAAGTTTAATTGTGTTTTGCTAGATTGTTATTAGTATGAAAGCAATAAATGTGCTTGAGTGTGTTCTTGCATTTTTGGATTGTTTCTGTTCATTTACACTTTATTATACATTTACGTGATTAGTCATAGTTAACTTGCATGTCCAATTCTTTATAATGAGTATTTTAATTGTAAATCAATATAACTGACCTGCACTTCAAAAGTGTATTGTAGTTGCAGGTCCTTGTATTTCTTGTATACATGCTAACTGTTGAGCTACATGTTGAAGATTTAGTTTTGTGTGTTACCCTATTATACATCTTTTACTTTTTTTTATTTGAAATATATTCAGCTCACTAGAAAGAATTTCTATACAATATAGTGCTATCTTGTGCAATGATGTACACTTTATAGACTTCAATGTTATTCATTAGCAGGATAGTAAACCTGTTTTCTACCAGCTACCCAATACAATTAGCTGAAACCTGGCTTCATGATCTTTTAATAGTTTTGTGTTGTCTTGAAGGTCACTGGTTTTCTACCCTTTACACGTATGGCCCATTTTGAATAGTGTGAACCTTTTATTCATACTTGGTCCATAAGTTAACTCATATCATATTGCAACTATTATCTTTTTATACGAGTATTATGAGACCAATTCATATCACTGTCGATTCTATTTTATACATAAATATACTTAATCAGTGCCCTACAATTTAATAACATGTATTTATAAATGTCTGGTTGTTTAAAAACACGACAAGTTTATTAGTCATAGTGACAAACACATTTATTAGTAACAATGTTTGATTGTTGTTGCTGTTGTTGTTTTCTCTCATAATATTTTTGTGCCATTATTTCATTATTCAATTTTTAGTTTACCTGAGCAGAAGCTATTGTGTTCAGTATATGTGTGCCATCCGGCGTGGGAAAGCTAGGTCATCATGTCATCATGTCATATCCTAGAAAAACTTTGTTACCACTCTAGAAGCCACATTTATGACACAATATTGATGAAACTTGATCAGAATGATTATCTTGACAATATCTAGGCCAAGTTTGTACATTAGTCATGTGCGTCCAAAAACTAGGTCACCAGGTTAAAATGTAGAAAAACCTTCCTACAACTTAAAGCCACATTTATTACTCAATCTGGATGAAAATTGGTCCCAATGTTGACCTTTACAATATCCTCGCCATGTTTGAATCTAGGTCAGGTGGAGTCTTTGACATTTGGTGGACCTTGAACTTAGGTGAGCGATTTAGGGCCATCATGTCTTGTTGTTTATTGTTATCTTAGATATGAAGCAAGGGTTGTATGTCCCTCTTCACAGTTTGCAAGCATTATTTTGAAAAGAAGAAAAGGGCACCTTTCCTACTCTGTGTACAGCTCATAATGATGCATGTACGCAAAAAGTCTTGTTCCTTATGTGATTAGCAATAAAATAATGTTACAATTAATTGAAAATAATGAATGAAAAAACATATACGAAGAACAGTTTTGTTGACTTCATTTACAGCCATATCCATACATGTATAACATTATTTCAACAGTGTTAAAACAAAGATTCATTATTTAACATATAAAACCAAGATT
>VMBQ01004960.1:0-39394 GCA_007657795.1 Dreissena rostriformis
AGTTGCACTTACAAGCTGATATAAATGCGCGCATTACTATTGATCAATTATCAATTTGAATCCTATTATTTGCCGACGACGCAATATTTCTCAGAATCCGCTGAATGCTTACAATCATCCATGAACAATTTGTTATCTAGTATTGCACGAGTTGGAATATACGGTCAATGTCGACAAAACAAAAATTGTAATTTTTCTTAAAGGTAGATTTAACAAAGGATATAGCTGGTTGTATAACAATAATCCAATTTCAATCGTGAACAATTTTAATTATTTAGGAATAGTTATGTCAGGAGCGGCGCGTTTATATAAGCCATAAATACTTTATCATCCAGAACGCTTAGGGCGATGAACGCATTATTTACTTTGACAAAATCTTTTAATGTACCTGTTAAAATAATGTTTAATCTGTTTGATGCATATGTTTCCTAGATTCTAAATAATGGTACCGAGGTGTGGGGATTTACTAAAGCTGAACATATTGAGCGAGACCATCGCACATTCTGTAAATGGCTTTTAAGTGTAAAACCTTCTACTAATTCAAATGATTTGTATGCCGAAGTAGGTAGATAACCCGATGTATATATGTAGATATTTACGAGTAGTTGAATATTTCTTGAAATTGTTCAACGACAAATCGTCTAACTGTATTTGAAGCAATATTATTCGTAGACAATTTAAAGAAGCATGTGATAACCCTCACTCCAAGTCATGGACATCAAACGTTCGGAAACTTTTGCAAGATCCAGGTTTTAATGACGTGTGGTTATATCCAGAATCTGCTAATTTGGAAGCTTTATTCTAATGTTTCGCAATAGGTAACACGATTTGTTTATTTAAAAATGGCGAACTGATGTACATGACTCTTCATCACTATATTTTTACAAGGAATTAGAACCCATTTTTGCAAGATCCATTTATTTAGACAAATTGAAAATTCGAAATTTAGAAACCTAATAGCAAAACTAAGATTGTCTTCTCATGTTCTATTTATAGAAACTGGTAGGCACCAAATTATTCAAAGAAATGAAAGAACATGTACATTTTGTACACTTAACGAAATTGAAGACGAGTAACATTTTGTTCTAATATGTCCTTTATATCATAATATTAGAAATACATTTATACCTGATTTTTACAGAAGAATACCAAGTATGTTTAATTTTTTACAATTGGTGAATGATACTAGAAAATCTATATTGATGCGTCTAGCTAATTTCTGTATTTAAGCATTTAAACTTAGAGCCGAAAAATTTAGTCTTATGAGAGAATAGCTTTTTACACCAGAATTGATATTTTTTTTTATAACTGCATAATTTATTTTTTCACAATTAATAACGGATTTTAAACATTTACTTAACTTTGTTAAACAAAAAAGAGCCTTCTCTTACATATAACATTTTCACACAAATCATATATTTGTGAAAATGCATTAAAAATATGTTGTTATTTTGACGCATGTGTATGTACATGTATGATTTATTTAATGTTTTCGACGATGATCTGAATATGCTATAAGTCGCAAATAAATGATCTGTTCTGTTCTGTTCTGTTATTGATTGTACTTCGTGGTTGACGTTTTAGACATGAACAAGTTCCAATTGTTGAGAGCATGGGCACTCACTATACAATTTTATATGTACTTAAAAAATACCTAAGTTCTGTTGGATAAAAAATATGGTATGAAGTGGATCCATTTTTTTATTATTTGTTTAATATTTATTTTTAATAAGGATTTCTGTTTCTGTCTTTATTTTTATCTTAAGATAATTAAGAACAATATTGAAATTTGGAATGCATTTTTCAATGTCCATGTTGAATATAAATGTTTTCATTAGTATAAAATTCAGAACATGATTGTGTACTTTTTTGTCGATACAGCCAAGAAAGGCCATTTCTTTGCTTAATTGTATTTCAATGTTCACGTCTTTCAGAGAGTATTGCAGTTTTGTCCACAATTCTTGAATGTATGTTCATTCCCAAAATAGAATCAATTGTTTCAAAATTCGATTGGCNGAACTCGTCAAATACCTAATGGACTGGGAAAGCGCGGAAACCAACTGTGCGTCTCGGGGAGGTCATCTGGTTGATATACTCAGCCAAAGAGACGAAGACATGGTTATCTCGTTACTACATTCTAATCACGTCACGGTTAATGTTTGGATTGGACTGAATGACAAAAATCACGAGGGCACGTTCGTCTGGTCATCAGGTTAGAAAACGTTGTTTAAAACTAATAACAATGTTATTCATTATTATGTATATAAACAACAGTACATTCATAATCTAATACTCGTGTTCTCAGGGCATCCATTGACATATTCAAATTGGCTACCGGAACTGAGTGTCACACATGTCATCGATGACTGCGTGGTGTTGATGCCAGATCCTTCAATATTAGGTATCGTTCACCTGAATAGACGATGGAACGACATCCCTTGTAGTTGGACCAATGCATTCATCTGCCGATATGGTAAGCGAATCTTTTAGCAGTGTATCGTCTGTAGCTTGTGACATACAACTTTACTGAAATAACCCGAATCAGGTAAATGTTGAATAAATAATCATGGAAAATATATAGAACGAAACACACTTTTTCATATCTCGCGTTTTACATTCGGAAACAAAGAACCGATTTTGCTCAGTTTTAAAATAGGCGTTCAATTTAACTTGCGTGTTGTATTTTAAAGCGTATTGAAATAATATTAAATCAATATTATCTTTATTTACTAGTGTTTGCTAAATAATTGGCAACCTGTTATGGAATCAAACTCCACATGCTGCTAATATACAAACAAAAAGTTATAAAAAAATATTTTGAAAGCAAACAACAACAATAAACAGCAAATTTAAAATAACAGTGTTTGACATTTCTATTTCAGATCACCCCTACCATGTCATTGTGGGTTGACGGGAATGCATATTTTGTAGTGATTTTGTATTGTGAAATTAAACAACAGCTGATATCTGACAAATTTGGTTTGAAATCACAGACTAAAAAATGGTTTCGTACGAATACCTAGTAAAACGTTCACTGTAGGGAACACGTTTATCAATACCCTAGTGGATGTCATAACCTTTCACTGTGATAATTTGTTGATAAATTCCGTTCGTGCACGGCAAAATCACACCATCACCAAAACACACTCACACAACCACTACCCGACTGAGCACCCCTATTCACCTAAACACACCCTTCCGAAACAACGAAGCTACAACATCATTTATAAATATATCTACCACAGTAATGAGCAAACAAGTGGCAAACTAGTCATGAGCATAAGCGTGAACAACTACCACTTATGCCTTTTTATCTCAATCAATCGAGGCCTATTCCGATGAACAATCCACGACAACTACAGAAGGAATCAAAACAATACCACAATACCGCCACCCAGTCGTGTTTCGACATTTAATCAAAATAAGAGACATTTAGATGAAACAGAGACCAAACTATTCGGTATGTGCACAGAGGTCATAAACATTATTGAAACGCACTTGTAGTTTTCCTTATTATCATAATTGAGCATAACGGTTTTGTAACGTAATGACATAAGGAGTATGAATTAAAATTTAAACAATGCACAGTTTCAGTATAGACAATAGGAGAGCCTTTCTTTAATGCAAGTGACCTAATGCTAAAAACGACAATGGGCATCATCAAACGCAACATTGGTTTGAATTGAATGTATCAAGTCAATGACATCAGTTTAATAATTTGTAATATAACTGCTGTCCGTTTGAGTATGTAAACGATTGATGACTTGCCTTTTATAAAAAAAAAACGTTTGGTTGGTAACACAATACTTTAATTGGAGTTTTAATATTCCACTATGCTTTATAAAAACAAGCACCAACTGCATAAAACCTGAATTAACGAATCGGAATGGGTTTTGAACAAAAAACACAAACATAAGATAGCTTTAACCGGATAACGTATGCAATTGAAAGCAGGCCAATACTTGGTCTGCTGGTTCGTTTACTTAATAATATATCATGAAACACGCTTTGCTTGGGTACAAGATAATATCGATATAAACGCAGGAAACAATAGCTTGAAAACTTAAATAAACCCAATTTGTGCAATTGTTTTAAAGCAAACTCATACAACAATAGATTGCAAAGTTGAACAAACAATTCGTTTCTATCATAAAGATGTCACAAGATGTTTATTAAGTTAACATCTCCAATGTAATACAGCAGATAACATAATAATTGTATTGCACAACTTCCTAACTACGGACTAAACACAACATAATATTAGCAGGTACATGTACCACATCAGAGGTGTGATGCAGTGTATGCTCAAACAATATACTATCATGTATATTATGTACCCAAACTAATGTATATACTGATGGGGGATAATGTGCTAGACCTGTGAATTAACAACAACATTGTTTTAGATAATCCTGGTCAATGGCTACAACCAAGCGACACAATTTCTAAGATTGTGTCGTTTTTTATTCCCAACACAACTACAGAAGTGCTCTACAACGTCAACACGTTGTCTAGTGTCTATCAAAATTGGTCTCACCAGAATCAAAGTAAAAAATTGCATGCACAAAATGGAAAACAAACACAAAAATAACGAGGACGCATTCGAGTCAAAAGCCCAGTTGTACGTCAACCTATTTTAATTGTTAAAATGTCATATGACAATGTATGTTATAAGAATTAAACATATAAAGACTGTGTGTTTTTTCATAAAGGACTTTAAAACAAATTTATTTAACCACGTTATATTGCACGTCAAATAAATGATAAAAAAAGAAAACATATTATTCGTTTGCTCTTTCGATGAACAAAAAGTGTTGCTTTCGCGTTATAAACATAACTGTATCTTTTTAGACACGTTGAAATGAAAATAATACAACTAGCAACTCAATCCATGACTGTTCACACTTTTCAAGACTAACAATTGTATTTTTTAGTGCACGTATTTATCTATCCCCATGTATTTCACTTTGTTTTGAAAATAATGCGTTTGATTATTTCTTGATAAACTTAGATAATTCTATCTAAGAGTATTTTTGTTTTCGTTAATATATAGGGTCAAATATGTGTCAAATATGTGTACGTTTAAATAATATTTTGAATTGCACTTTTGATTTGTGCCGGTTTAGTGCATATTCATTCGCGTAAGGTACGGATATATAAGTTTCAATCTGATTCAATAGCCGGTAAACGATATTCAGAAACGGAAAGATACCGTAAATATTTAATTCACACCATTTATCATCTCTGAATAACAGCCTGACAGTTCTCTTTGATATTATGCTAATATAGTAAACTCATTATGAATATATACTTTTCACGTATTCATGGGTGAGGCCATTGATAACGTATATATCCGTATCGTCGATTTTTATTTCTACCACGTGGGAGTGTGCTTCAAATGTATTTAAATTACGGATTTAGATTGACAGCTGTATCTTTATATTGCTGTTTCGTACATCTAAGATGATTATGGTTTTTATCAAACCATTTGTCAATAAACGTAACTACGTTAGATACATTATTAAGTTTTAAAATAGTAAATACATAGTGCACAAATATTGTATAGATAAAAATCAGGAAAAATCGTCACGAAAAAAACAATTTCCGCAATAAATATATATAATATTCTTAATTAGTTTGTCAACTAGATGTTTAAAACATCCCCAATAAGATCTTTAAAGACTTTTAGTATTTTTATAAGCTTCCAAATAAGCTGTTCCTTCCACGTTTTCAATAAATCGATTCAAAATATTTAGTCGATATTAAAATATCGTTCGTGTAATATTTAGTCAATATTTAACTATTGTTTGATTCAAATTGTATTGTATCAAATACATATCGACACATACAACACATTTGCACTAGTGAAGGTGTCATGAGTAAAACCATTTGCTTTATATGACCACACATTTAATGATAATACGATATAACACTGAAATAAACAGATAATACTTTTCTTTCTTGCTTTCATGTTCAAGAAAATTATGTAAATTATGCGCAAAATTTGATTAGGCGTCATAACCTGTCGTATGTTAAGTAATAAGTGCAACGGCTCAAACGCCCTCTACGCAGCAATCGTGATGATGATATGTGTTCTCTGTGTTATCGGTGATGATGTTTATATTAGGATAAACAACATTGGACGCGAAATTTGACTGGATGGATTTCGATGTTTCGTATGCAGCTCATATACTTCGGAGACTCTTCTGTGCTAATCTTATACTCGATGGGATACAATTGATTAAGTGGTGAAAGTATATTGTGTATACATTTTATATGTTGCCTATTGTAATCAATGTTATTGGTTTGTAATGGTTGTTACTAGAAGCGTTTGTCTGCGAACTACGAGTGTGTGTAGGATCTAGTAATTGGGTGTGTGTAGAAATCTTCTGTAAGGGTGTTTGAAGAATGTTACAGTAATGTTGTGTGTTGGAATCTACTGTAAGGGTATGTTTAGAAAGCCTGTTAATGGACTGACTCTTGCTGTGTGGGAAAATTCTTGTAACATTTATCAAACTCATCAAAGTAAATTCATGTTCTCAGATAATTTTACTAATTACTTACTTCATTTTTTATTTGAAACATAAGAACGATTGTATTATGACTATATCATAGTGTATTATATATGAAGAGTATATAATAAAACACATCGACCTGAATTTCTTTTATAACTCGTCAATTATTGCGTGTGTTGTTGTATGCAATCGATCGATTTTGCATGCAAAAGTATACGTATAAATACGCATAAAACATCTCCTTGTAATTGTCCAGAGTTTCATTATTTCATTATTAATTGGGTACAGCAATATTATCACAGAGTGCCAAAAGATTTGCTTCAAAATCTTAGAATAATTATATTCAAGTCGTCATTTACCGATGTTATGTTTTTACTATTTACAAGACGTCAACATCGGGTTCTTTTTTTAAGCAAAAGTCCAAATTAAATCAAACTCATATTACTGTAGTGGATTTAGATTTGTTGATGAAATAAATGACATATTGTCTTAACAAGAAAAACACGTTAAATACAAAACAAAAACATGTATGCATAAGTGTGTGTTTAATAGGTTTAAAAAAGGTAAATAATGAAGCTATAAAATATCATGGCAATTTCTGTTTCAATTGTTATCGTTACTTCAAACGCATTACGGGTTTTTAAGTTGACGCATCATTGAAAATGCGATTAAAAAGTCAATGTGTATTCGTGCAATAATCGTTTTTGTTTTACTCGTTTGATATAACGATCCTCAAAGGATATTAAAGTCCTTAGAATTATAAATAATTGAAACAGGTAACAATAAAAGCATTATATGATTTTCAAAATATTTGCATTCATCTTTCTTCTTCACATTTTTGGCAAGTTTAGCTTTAAGTAGAGAGTGTGATTTTAAACTAACAGATCGTGGGTAATTGCTGCACGCTAAGAATCAATCAATCGATCCTCGAACAAGGGAAATGTCACCCCTATTGTCACGTCTTTTCAAGTATTTATATTATGCGTTTAATGATTATGACAATTATAATCGCATATATGTTATGTGATTTATAAAACGAGTTTCTGGACAAGAATACGTATATTTAATTGCTTCTTCAAACTTTATTAAACCCATTATGTTGCTTATTACTTAAATGTAATCAAACCGATTGGCTCAGAGTTTAAGCAAGACATTAATGCATTTAATCAGTTTAATCTCTTGTTGCATCGTTTCATCTTTGGGTAATTTATCATTCGATTCGAAGCTCGTTTCACATACAGTAATTGTGAATTTTAATCCAAAACTAAAAATATCCGAAGTACTTATTGGGAATGATAAACTGTTTAAGACAAAAACAGATAACGCGCGTAATTCTTTTATGAAGATCAATATAATAAAGAGGTCGACCGAGGGGGTTTATATCAATCAAAAGGCTACATAACACTTTCCATGTTTTGTAGGTAATTTACTGCTATACCTTATTGCTCTCTATAATGCATATACTTAACTTTATTGAACTATGCGCTATTAATAACTAGTCCTTAAAAAAGCTTCATTTCGGAAATACTATACACGGCGTGATGGAAATAGCCAGACTTGTTTATTACGTTAGAGAGTTGCCTTGACTTCCATAAACGACGATGAAAAGGAGAACTACACAGTTCCCACATAATTTGCAAAATAATGCCAATGGCCAATGGACATTTTTACTTTATAAGTATATTTATTCTTTGAACGTTTACCGGTAGCGAATTTTAATCTTTTACATCATTTTTTTTTTGTCATAATCATCAGTAAATCAAAGCAAATTGCGAACCAGGGAATGCCCAAATACGAAAATGTTTATGCTAATGTTTGAACATTTCGCAATTATAAACGTTATAAGTTATTATACGGTTTTACGTGTAAAGAGGTTGTCGCGGTTTACAGCGTTATACCAATCAAAACACATACATCCTAAGGCAATCAGTGCTTTAAGGGCGTTGAATATAAATCACATTTTATTATCTCAATCCAAATATAATGTCGTGATCAACACCCGGATTTTGGCCGTGTTAACTTGTGGCATTTCGTAAGCTGCTTTATGAATATTTACATAAATAAGGTAGACAATTCATAACGTTTTTGTTAAAACAAAGTGTGTTCAGCACTGTTGACAGATAGCCTCTATGTTTCGATTAAACGATCATTTAAATCACCCACGAAAGTATGAGTTAAGAAAACACTTATAAAATAAGTTATAATTATAATTATATGTTTGTCACTCAACTATAAACGGATGACGGTCTGCTTGTGAAGTAAATGTAACCATTTAAAGTTTCATTTTTTTTTTGGACACGGATTCAAAAAGAAAATGAACAATGTACATCCGTGAGTGAAATAACACTTATGACGAGATTCATACAGAAAATACATTTTCGTTTACGAATAATCATCGCTAGAAATTAATTAAATTGTAAAGCGTTACAAATGCGAAACGATTGAATAATTTGATGAATTATCCCCACGCTTTTAAAAGCGTGGGGATATTGTATTGATCCCCGCTTTTTTTTGATCGGCCACTATCTCCTCCTACACTATTAGCACTAGAACCTTGAAACATACACCCATGGTAGCTATGAGCATATGGGCGACGGTGACGGTGACGGAATTTTAATCTGACCCCTGGGTCAAAAGTTATCGGTAAATAAATGAGTAAAATAGTAAAAAAAAACTCATTTTACTAACAACATGCGACGCACATGATAATAACTTTTGACTCAGGGGTTAGATCAAAATTCCAAATAGTGCACCGTCGCACATATGCTCGTAGTTATAATGTGTGTAAGTTTCAAGGTTCTAGTGCTAATAGTGTAGGAGGAGATAGTGGACAATGGGGGTTGGGATGGGGCCCAACATTTTGTTTTAACATAACTTCTTCATTTATTCACCAATTGACGTGACGTCACTTAAATACCTAACATCTCTTATGACAACACGGTCTATCTCGACCATCCATGTCCACATTACCCACCACAGGGCCATTGAAAAAGGTAAAGGCAGCTTGTTTACCGTCCTCTTTCAAATTTATCGAGAGGTCCATGGGTACTACTTCCCCGTACCCAAAATTTGTGTTTGGTACTCAAAAATGTTCGTACCCAATTATTTTTTTCGTACCCGAATGTTTTCGTACCTACATTTTTTTTCGTACCCATTTTTTTTCGTACGCAATTTTTTTTTGTACCAACATTTTTGTTCGTACCCAAATTTTGTTTCGTACCCAAATTTTTTATCGTACCCAAATTTGTTCGTACCCAATTTTTTTTCGTACCCATTTTTTTTTTCGTACCCATTTTTTTTGGCATATTTTTTTTGAACCCAAAAATTTCGTACCCACATTTTTGTTCGTACCCAACATTTTCGTACCCACATACACAATTGTGGTGATGAAGATAAACTTAAATTGATGCTTTAATATCCATCCTCTGCAAAAGCATCGTCACACCAGTACTGTCAGTACTTTGATTCTTATTTGTCATCGGGGGGGATTATGTGGTTATCTCCGCCGTCTGTCCGTCCTTCCGTCCGTCCTGGCCACTATATTTTCCTACACTATTAGCACTCGAACCTTGAAACTTAAACACGTGGTAGCTATGAGCATATGTGCGACAGTGCACTAATTAGAATTTTGATATGACCCCTGGGTCAAAAGTTATTGGGATTGGAATGGGGCCGGTGCAAAAATTTTCACTCATTTGTTTAGGTTATTTTACATTAACTTCTTTATTTCTACACCGATTTACTTCAAACTGATACTGGACATCTCTTCTGACAATACGGTCAATCTCAACTATGCATGGCCCCATTACCAACCCTGGGGCGACTCGCCCACATACACCACGCCCACCCTGAAGTTTTGTTTTAACATAACTTCTTCATTTCTTCACAAATTGACTTCAAATTAATTGTGAACATCTCTTATGACAACACGGTCTATCTCGACCAGCCATGTCCACATTACCCACCACAGGGCCCCGCCCACATAGGCCATACCCATTCAAAATTGCCTTTTACTATAACTTCTTCATTTCTACACCGATTCACTTCTAATTGATACTGAACTTCTCTTATAACAATACGTGCGGTGTGGGGATACGCGTCGGCATCTGCCGCGCAATTTCTAGTTTACTTTTGTTATTGATAGTTTCGATCATTTTATTTTAAAAGAAGATAAACTGTTATTTGGAGTTTGTATTTGTACAGCGATAATATGTATTTCTAGATTGTTTGTGTTGGTGCTATTAAGGCTTTACATCGCGTAGTAGTTAATTATTTATAGTTTGAACAAAAAGATAACATGTTACCTATTTCACGCATTTTATGAATTCTTTATGAATAATATAATTAACAATGGCAATAAAACAAACATAGCTTATGTAATATTTGTCAATTTAGTATAACCTTTTTCATATTATATGCATTGACGTTTTGTGAAAAAAATATGTCCTCTCTCCAGCGTGCGTTCATACATGAAGGCTGATGCACTTGTTGTTATGTCCAATCAGAATCATGAATTGCTCCGATAAAAGATTCTCATTGGTCAATGACAAGAACTGTTGTATTTAACTATGCCCAAGCTTGCATTCAGCCACAGTGCTAAGTAGACGCCAGTTCTACATGTGTGCCCCTTTGTTTTACCAACCTGGTGAGTTTGAGTATTTTTATATTAATATAATAGTTGTGAACATTTTTGTCTGATACGTGTGTGAAATTAACGTGATATTCATTTTATTTTGTATTTCATAATAATACATAATTTGTTCTGTTTGTAAAATTGTTGTTATTTTCTTTGTATAGGTCTCTCCGTCAATCGACTTTATTGGTCAACGTCAACAATAAAATCGATAAACCCAGCCATATCTTTGTTTGTCCTTCGCCCCCACCACACACCCACTGTATTTTTCTTTAACAAATGTGAAATAAAAAGGCATCATGTTTGATTCTGTAATTGTATTTCGATAAAGCTTGATTCAAATAGACATGTTCTCGAACCCGTAGTGTAATTTATTCGTCCCTTGTCTGTTTATTTGCCCATATAATAGGTTTGTGAATAGTGCTTTTGGTACCGATTGTTCTATGGTGTGTTCGATATTGTTAAGGTTGCTGACATCGTGATTTATGGACACTATTGTATGATCAGTCGGCTAATTACAAGCAATGGGCTTTCAGTTCATCAATGTAAGCTTGAATTGGGTATTTGAACATTTAGTTTTAAATATTTTCCGGACGTCTATTCTGAATTAGGAAAGTTTGCTATCGTGAACTGCGTTTGCTAACGACAGCAAAATGAACAGCATAAAGTGTGTCATAAACATTGGGATAAGTTGTTTTTGTATTTAATGAAACATGTCTTTGTCCTAATATATAGACACAGTAATGTGATCATTCCCCGTGTTTTGTATTTTTGATTGAATTAATCATATGAAAAAAAAATCATGGAAAATACACCTTCTTTTAATTATCATATTTAAGTTATTATTTATTTTCTTAAATATTTAAATGATCTTTACGTATACGCGTTTTGTTTTGGGTCACTTACCGTAATTACTCTAAGTTGTCAGACACTAAATTTTCGAACAACCCCGTTTTTCGCTTAAGTAATTATTTTTCGTGACTCTAAATTTTTGGACATACGGGTTTTCGTCCATTATTAATGACTATACATTTTCGGACATTTTATTTTGCAATGCTATTTTACTAGAATTCTGCCCTGTTGTGCTTATCTGGTGACACTTAGATCATGCGTTTTTACAACCGGATTAAGGCCATAAAACCTGGCAAACGAATTCCTCTTAGAAATGTATCACTATATTTGTGTAATTGAATGAATTACTATGTATACCCATACTAGACAATGATTTCACCAAACAGCTTAATGTCAAACATATATGAAAGTAATGTATACTCTACGGCGTGGTATTTTACTAGCACGTGCTTATATTCGTTGACACAATTGGCGTTATGCATATTGCGTACACGTTTCCGATCGTCAATGTTATATTTTTAGTGTGTCTCTAAATTCTCGAAAACCTGTCTCTAAATTCTCGGACTTTTTTTAATATATTTTGTATCTAAATTTTCGGACACGATATATTTTTTGTTTAAGTATCCATAAACATAGCGTAATAACGGAAATCTTATTTTAACGCTAGATTCAAAAGATATTTTTTATAATGTAGAGTATGCCATGGAGACCGTACAAACGTGTGTGAAAACAGGTCAACGTGCGAATTAAAAGCAAGTAACGCGGTCCTTGAGACCCGTACCAAGGAGTTTATTAACATCTGCATGTAAAGTACAAGTGTGTATGAAATATTTGCTATATTTTAAAGCTATATCATGGATTACAAAAGATCTTTCCGTGTTTTGAGTGTACTGTTTCATTCAAGAATACGTGTTTCATAAATTAGTTTGAAGTCTTCGAACAAAATATATGGCAAGAACGGCTTTTCTGGTTAACTTAAATTTGCATCTGATATTTAACCAATGACCAGACAGAAATGTGTCGTTTAGAGAATGCCACGGGGAGTGTGCAAAAAGTTGAGTTAAATAAAAACAACATGAAGACACGGTGGAAGAATAAAGACAAGTGATACTAACCGGTCGATCAAATATTGTTAAACGTCGTAAATTAACCTTTGACCCTACAGAAAATGCTTCTACGCAATTAAATATTTAGTTTTGGTAGCCATTCGGAAAAAAACATTACAATAAACTATCGCTCTTTGTTTAAAACAACATATTTCCATTAACGGTCATTGATCTTGAATCAAATACATCTGAGGATGAAATTAATGTTCAACTCTATGGATTTGTATGTTGTAATTGTCCAGTAATACAAACTGTAAATGAACAGAAGGTTGTTTGTATAGGTGACGCTCGATAATGGATCATTCAATAAATCATTCATGGTAGCTGGCAGATAGTTTGAAAGGCACAAGTTAATAATTGCGTATGGGTAGTAAATGCTCTTCTTATTGATACACGCTTACTTGAATCACGACCGTGTATTAATTATTGATGGGGTTATTTATGGGGTTTGGCAGACTATCTGCCATAAGTGATGTCGTACGCAGCAATATGCCCACCCTTTAAACTTGCTATTAATAAAAGATTGCGTTTTATTCTATGACACTGCTTATAGATTACTAAAAAAGTGAGATGCATAGAATGTGGAATAATAACGATAGCATTGTTCGTCGCATATCGGTTCTCACGATTGTGAACAGGAGGTTTGCCCTACGACCGACTGTCTGTCTGTTCTAAGGTTTTATCGCTGTATGCTATGTTTTGTATTGCAATTTGTATTGTATTGATTCATATAGTCAATCTTACACTTGCCATAAATTATCATCAATGTTTTAATATTGCATACAATAACGTTGATATATATATTTTGGTACAATGCTGTATTGCTTTGATCATTTGTCACTACCATTAAATCCAGAAGACCATGCTTCCGATGTGGTTTCTACTGCATTCGCCAAGGAGTTTCACTTTGTTCATAAACCATTCACACGAACGGCTTTATTGCTTATAACAACTTTTTAATATCAACAAAATATATGAAGTATGAACAAACGTGTTCGTTACAGCATACATATCACTTATGCAGCAAATAGGTTAGGGCAAAACTTCTATTTACTTTTAAGATAACGGCCGTTCTATTTAGAGCAGCTTAATGTTGTAAATTAAATGTTGACGTTGAACTATGTAGGTAAAACATGTCACGATGTATGAGCATAATTGCTGCTGAAGTTTTGTTAAAATATATTTGCAAAATGTGTTCAATCTTTTGCCATAGCCGATAGCCGTTTTTATCATAATTTAAAATGAAATTGTATGAAGTTATTTTATATTATTTTCGTCACGCTAAAGTAATTATCTGGTATGTGCGCGTTATTGTTCTTCGATTGTACGGTATGTGTCATTAGAGGTTTGCTTAGACAGACTTTATCAAATGGTTCAGCAAATAAAACAAAGTTTTTCTTTCGTAAATAATTGTTACAAGTTCATTGTGTTGCACATATCATACAAAAAATAAAGTTAAACAGTAAATGTTTGAACAATATATGGTTGGTATTCGTGTGAGTGTACACATAGTCTTCGTCACGCAGCAGTTAACTATCGTCACGGAGAGAGATTTGGAAAACACTTTACACACATTCAAAAGCGGCGTCGCTGACGATGGGAACATTTACGTCTAAAAAACATATGCATGATGATGTAGCGGTATAGATATCACAGTTCGACCGTCTTAGAGTAAGTAACACATATGTATCTCCGGGATAATTTAATACTGATATAGCGTAAATCCTGATCATTTTTATCAAGGTATGTGTGTAGAAGCTCGTTGTAAACTTAAGTCGTTGTTTGGTACGTTAATTCATATTACATGTATCGCTAGATGGAACGTGTTTGCTTTTGGTCTTTCCTGGGCGTTTCTGTATGGGTGCTGTTTTTATGTTCTCTACAAACTTTATGACTTTATGTGATGTAAATGGGTAGATTTAATGACGTTTCAACCAGGTATGATAAGGTAGATGGTTGTGATATGTGGTTGCATTCGGCGTCCTTGTTTTCGTTGAAAGGAAGGCTGTTCATGTACATGAAGTTTTAACGGATAATACCGATATTGTGGTAAAGGATATTTATGATTTTTGATGATTTTATTACTCCTGGGTGGAGAGGAGTAAGCGTGGGATTTATTGTTTGCTCAGGAATATAGCGTGGTCTGAGCGGAATTCGAACCAGGAACCTTTCGATTCCTAGACAAAGTGTCACTGGCGCACTTAAAATGGAATTGCAAAACAGGAGTGCGTAGAATCGGTCAAAACTTTTTTACACATTTAACACATAATTTTGGACATTAAGGATACTTTATAGTAAAACAATTTTGATAAAGTGTTTAATGAGATGCTGAGTAAAGCATCATCTAAAATTATTATTGGCCTAAAATGATGTTATTGCGTATATAAACGTCATTCTCTTGAATTGTCCAATTGATTCGTCGCTGTTGTGGCAAGAAAAGCAAAGTGACAATAACGTGTGTAATATAACCCGACTGAATGAGGAAGGAAGAACTTGAAGTGGGCCATTGTGATCACGGTATTACACAATCATGGTAGGAAGAGAAAAGAGAACATGAACCAGTTGCGAAATGTGTCTACTTAGATAAGGCAATAGAAGACGTAGTTTGTAAGTACATATATTATCTTGTTTGATCTTAAACGAATCTTTATATGAGGATTGTATGCAGTTGTTATTCACGGTATACTACAGGCATTTATATATTAAAATTATATTTAATTTCATAATGCATAATTACCAATAGCTAACAATATACCTAAGTAAAAAATGACAGAATATCTTTGACATCATTTAATTTTAAGGAAAATATATATCATTATGGACCATCGTATTTAAGTTCTTTTTTAATCTTAAATTTCTGTTAAGCCCTCTCAATTCAAAATTCAAAAGGCGATGACAATATCGTAAGCAAAATTCAAGTATATTGAACCGTATAAAAAAAAAAAAAAAAAAAAAAAAAAAAAGTNAAAACACACATTTTTAAATTTTGTGTTCTTTATTGAAGGAAACATGTTAACCTCGCTCTCGGCCCTCGTACTGGTGGCGTGTTTCTTAGGTCACGTGATTTTGGTCATGAGTGACTTCTCCTGTCTCTGTAGTTACTCGGTGGAGGTTTCTTTTCATGCTACTGCCGACAATTCATCTGCGGCTATAGGTAAGCACATAATGCGTGGTTATGTACTTCTTCATGAATTTAACCGTTCAAGATCATATCATTAGTGTATCTACTGTATATTTGGCCAAGGTACTAGCTACTTCTATTGAATAATGTTTTTAAAAAATTGTACTTCATTCGTATAATTGAACATTTCGTACAAACACGTCTGTTTTTTTTATTAATTATTTATTAAGTACTATAATGTTTCGGCCATAGACTTCATCAGTAGTGTAACTTATTAACATAAATACACACTCGCCCACACACTAATGTTACCGTTTTGATGGTTATTAATGAACGAATACCTAAACTGGTTTTGTGGAAATTATAAAGACAATAACACACGGTTAACACTTTGAACTCTTGTACTCGGTGAACGTATTTGAATGTTTCGAAACAAAACAAACGGACCAACAACAACGCACATAACGTATACCAGAAGACATACGCACATTATGTGTTTTTTTTTATATATTCTTGCAGGTTACTTGTATGCATTTGACTGCAAACCCGTTTATACGCCGCTAATCAGAGACGGCCCATGGACACCAATAGCTTTTAGCCATCAGGTGCGACAGTTGATTTAAAGAACTCATGTACATTTTAAGATACGGGCGCGACATTAGTTACTTGTTCCAAGACGCCATTATGTACTTGGCTGTATAAATATCTTTGCATGCATCAATAAGTTAAAGTAAACATAATAAAATACAGACATAATAAGCATTCTTCAATAATGTTAAATATAGTACTATTATTAAATACAATATGATTTTTTTTCTACATCTTGAATTATTTTCTGGTCTTAAACGTTATCCAACTGCAGTATCCTGCTGGGATAGAAAAAGCAGTGCCTGTGTATTTTCTATTAATTTAAAATAATGTTAATTAGGCAATTAGTAACGATTTATAATTGTTTATTAGACAATAAACAATGAGTGTAAGTCATGATACAATAAAACCTAGTGGAAATGATATGTTTAATGATATATTACTAATAGTTTTGCGAACATTAATTAGGAAAACCACGTTTTGTTTTGTTTTTTTCCTATTTTTGGTATTGAAATCAGACATACCATGTATGTGTACCATATTGTGTTCAGCTTTAAGACTTCTTTTATGTCGTTTGTAAGAAATTTTTAAAACGGTTATGTTGCTTTTTATCTACATGAAATCAGACAGTAACATGATAAATAATAATAAGCTTAAGACACCGTTCTTAAATCTTTCCAATTTCATAGCGCAGTACAATTAACATAATATATTGTTGGACTGCAGGTTGTTTGTTTTGATAATTATGTTTTGCAAAGAAAGTTTGTTTTGAAAGTTAATGTTTATGAAGAATTTTATTTTTGATATTAAGTGATTATAAAAAAAAGTTCCATTCGATCGTTTGTGGTTCTAAAGTTAGTTCGTTTTCATAGTAAGTGACGTTTTGTTAGTTAGACCTTATAAAGGATGTTCGTTTCATTATTAAGTTCTTAAAAAAAGATGTTCGTGTTTATAGATTGTGCCATAATTTATTTGATAGATAGTAATTAAAATACGTGGTCTTTTTCATAGTAAGGGCTTATATAAAATTTCATTTTGATACAGCTAAAAAAATAACGGTGGTTTTGTACTTTTGATAGTACATGCTTGTAGAGAAACTTAATTTGATAGTAATTATAAAATTACATCGTGTTGACATTTAATGCGTATAAAGTATTTTTTATAGTTAGAGCTTATAGAGTATGATCTTTTTGATTTTTAGAGCATACCAAGAATGATTTCGGGAATCGCTGGTTTTATAATAGATTACATTTTAAAAGTTAGTGTTCTAGAAAATATTTGTTTTTAATTTATAATATAGCCTCACGTGTCGTTCTTCCCCAGGTAGGGTACGTATTGCAGGCTGCAGAGCAAATGGTTCAGACATGTCCAGGGAACCCCAGCACTGACGATATAGGTGAGCCATTCATGATAATATTTAATGAATAAGTATTAAATATATTGCATAGTAATGCCGAATTCTTATTTGTGGGATTTGTATTTGTGTTCGTCATGTATTTCCATTTCACATATGTTTTTTTTTTAGTTTTTATTAAGTTTTTAAGAAATAAATTAGATGTAGTCGATGTCAAATCTAAACATGTCTTTAATGGACTACTGGAACAGTAAGCACCTCAACCACGTTCCCTACAACAGCAGCAATTCCGACAACAAAAATAGCGTCGTCAACAGAAGCAAAAACATCAAATACGCAGAGTAAGAAACACTGGAATGCACGTCATAACAGTAATGTTCTCAATTATTGTTCGTCGTTATAAATTGCGTACAATTTAATGCAGGTGCATGCAATTGCGTTGTATAATTCTTTTTTCCACAAATGTATACTCTTTATATCGATGTTTTTATAAAGTTATTATACGGCGATTCTGTCAACATTTGCAGTAATAAATAACCTACGTTAAGTAGATGTTTGTACATAATTCACTCGTTGACAGATATTTTGGAATTATATGTTTCAAGTGAACCGAAAACAAAATTAAGTTCAGTACATTTAAAGTAGGGATGCAATAGGTTACAACACAATTAACCGGTAAATCTATTATTGTAAATGTTTATTAACCGGTATACTAACCAACCTTTACATGATTAAGTATACTTAAAAGAATACCATATTGCCCGTACATGTATCGATTTAAAAGCGAAAGTTATTAGAACTAATGTAAATAGATTTGTAAATGTTTGTTTAATTGTGTATTGTTTTATCCGGCGAAAGAGCATATGGGATTTTCTGTTTACGAAATACACAAATTAAATATGTTCGTTTTCACGTATCTTTTTTATGGCGCCGCTTACGTTTGCGTAAGCGTCGTATCGCTTACAACAATGTTGTGTTCCTTTGTTCATTCCTTTTTGGTTTCTTAAGTTTGAAATTTACTTAATTTGTGAGAAAAAGGAATCAATGAATTTAAAATGAAATATTTTAAATTATTAGTATATTCTTTTAATAGGAATGTTTATTTCTTTTATACCTAATGATGAAATATGACATTTCTGCAGTGAAATAACAGCAGTGAAAAGAACACAATTGTTCTTTTCACCGGTGAAAAGAACAAATTTTCGGAATTTCTTTTTCTATTTTTAGATTATCATATCAAGATGTACTTCCCTTGCTTATATCCTTGTTTATATGTTTTTCTATGATCACGAGTAAAATATCGATTATCCTCCGAATCCAACATATTTTCTTGTAATTTTATGCTTTTTTTTACCGTTTATTTACATTGTAAAAGAGTTTAACTGAAGAATTTCCCTGGAATAATGATTTAATTTCGTCAACAAATGACGTCAAAAATGACGTCATTTCAATGTATTAAGGCACGCCACGGGAGAGAGGGTCACTTTTCAGCGAAAGGGAAATGATAATTAATTATTTTCTTGAAAAAGGGGCATAAAAGAAACAGAAAATATCCTCAATAAGTGTTATGATTTCAAATACTGCTAGTTACCTTGTTTTGAAACGTACCGTACCATACCGCACACATTTAAAATAATATAAAAAAAACAACTATATTTCATTTGTAATAACTGTTCGATTGTATTTTTTATCATCAAATTAGGTTAATAAGTAGTCTTATCTATTAGTTCAAACTTGCCTCAGACGGTGGTGGTGGCATCGTTGATGACTTAAATTGCTATTAATATTATAAAACTCTGAGAAAACACGACGTTAACAGGTCAAGATGTTAAGAACGAATGATACTCTCAATACAATTGATAATTGTAAACACTTTGTGTTCATGAGCAATCAGTGTTGTATATTGGTTAACAAAACATCAAAAATAAGGCGACCAAAGTCTCAACTGATACATGTGTCCATTACGTCTACGCTTATAGCCGCAAAGGTACTTGCTAATAGCTTTATTACTGTGTTTTTTGAAACGTTATTGATACCCTTCGTTAGTGTGGCATGTTTCTCTTGGTAGGCACCAGCGTGAGTTTGCAGTGTGTCATTTACAAAAATTAAAATCGTTTTGTTTTGGATGAAAACAGTATTATTAAAAAACGTTTCAGGTTAACCTTTACAAAAATTGTAAACGGTTGACACATAGTTTCAGTAGGTTAATCGGTTAACCTGTTGCATCCCTAATTTTAAAATATGTTTTTATATCCAGTACCAAGCAGTTGTACCGACGCAGTGAAAAAACATGCAGAAACATACCATGGTGCAACTTTATTCCAAGACACTACCTGTCTAGAACTAGTGACGTACCATATGGAGTGGGAAAGCGCGGAAACCAACTGTGCGTCTCGGGGAGGTCATCTGGTTGATATACTCAGTCCAAGAGACGAATACATGGTTACTTCGTTTATACAGTATAACCACTTCACGTCTAATGTTTGAATTGGACTAAATAACATAGAAAACGAGAATACATTCGTCTGGTCATCAGGTTAGAAAATTATTGAACGCATTACACTTACAACATATTTTAATGTATATGACTACATTACGTCATAATTACGATACAGCATTTATCATTTCGATGCTTTTTTAAAATTGCAGGTCACCCACTGAGATATTCTCATTGGAAATCGGGACTTACTTGACTATGTGTATATGTTGTTTCGTCTTGTGCCGTACTGTACCGTTTTGGCAATTGGTTCCTTGCCATAAATAAAGGACCACGGAGGTGTGTATGATGAAACTGCAATACTGCTGCAGCTTCTGGAGTTTCACTTCTTCATATTGACTGCTGAATTTTCCGCTCGCACATAGCGGCCATGATTGCGTGGTGCTGACTCCAGATTTGATTTCGTCTTTATTCAACACAGCGAATGGGAAGAAAGCACATGTAGTGAAAACCATGCATTCATTTGCGAATATGGTGAGCATATCTTTTAGCAATATACCGTCTGTTGCACTACCATGACATACAATAATACAATTTATTTTACTGAAAATTCCTGAATACATTTATGATAGATTTTAATAAAGATTCATGGCAAAGTTATAGAACCAAATACCCCTTTTCATATCCCGCATTTTACAGTCGAAAACAATGACCCGATTGTTTTCAGCTTAAAAATATGCATTAATTTTAACTCGCGTGTTTTATTTTAAAGCGTGTTTAAATAAATATTATACGTATTATGTAATAGCTTTTGCTTATTTAATGACAACATGTAATGGTTTCAAACTAATCGAGCTTACAAAAAAAAACAATATAAAAATTTATTTTGAAAGCAACAACAATAACAATCAGCAAACGTTTGATAACAGTGTTTAACAATTCTATTTCAGATCATAACCCCTACCATCTCATTATTGACTGACGGGAATGCTCGTTTTGAAGTGCTTTTGTATTGCGGAATTAAACATCAGCTGATATCTGACAAACTATGTTTGAAATCACAGACACAAAATGGTTTCGTACGCATACCTAGTAAAATGTGCACTCTACGGAGCTCTGTATAACATAAAATATATAACCCAAGAACAACAAACAATTCAACCTTAATGGCCAAAGTGGCATGGACCATATAAAATGCCAGAAATATATTCATGCGAACAATTGTGTTATAATCCGGTATTATTTTATTAACTGTTTGTGAACAATTGCTTATACATTACAGGACAAACATTTCATTTAATATTAAACATACAACTTATTAACTCTGGGGTCACCGTATTGGATCAGCTATGCAAAGCAATAAGCTTTAATCGACACGTCAAACCACACTCAGCACAAACATATTTACTTACTTCTGGAAAGTGCACACCTGCAGACATGAAAATTACACAACGAACAGCAATACACCCAGTTGACATATTCTTTGGTCACCGCCTTGGAACGGTCAATGCAAAGCATTAAGTTTTAAACTTTTCTAACGGCGGGCCATACCTAGCATAGCATAATAACATTAACTAGACTTAGAAGTTTTACACATTAACTCGTAACAAACACACAAAAACGACAAATAAACCAAACCATAATATTTATTAGGCCACCGCCTTGAGACTGTCTGTGTAAAATCACATTGCATGCTTAAACCGGTTGACAAGCGCGCCGAAATGTACATTCACAAATAGTAAATATTTCAAGGCTGCACTGCACTCTTATTTATTATACACAGACATGAACTAAACTAGGTATATGTTTAATTGTGGTACATTAAATAGGTTTGGAAATAGCTATAGACAAAGACCAATATTGTATTTCAATGTCGATTGGGGCTTAAACATGTTAAAATAACTTTGTATTTAAGCTTGAATACGTTCGATATTTTTCGTATCCTTTACAATTCGTGAACTTATAACCTCTGTCCTTATCAGAAATGTACAAGTAAGATAGTGTCCTAAATAAACTCAAACATTTTTCGATAACAATGTACAAAACAAGAGCCACAGGCATGCATTGACTTTTAATTCATATTAAAAATCTAAATTTATTAAACTTTCATATTGGATATGTATTCGTAGTTTGTCTTCTGTAAATTAATTACAGATTATCAGTTGTAAGATAGATAAGACGTTTTGATTATCTACCCCCTCCCCCACTTCCTAAGTGGGTTTGGACATAGATTTACCCTTGTTCGCCCGCCTTTCCAATCGCCCAACCGTCCTTTCGGCCGGTCGTTTTTCTCTTTATCGCCCTCTATTCATCGGTTCTTCCGTCCGATGTTTCTCTCAAAACGTCTCTCACAATCTGATATCTAAAAACGATGCCACGGAGTTGATACTTTACAAACATATTACCTTTTTAACCAGCATGTGATTTTGCGTATCTCCATTGTATGGTGTGGATATTGTCGAAAGATCCTGAGTTATACCCTCTATAGCCGCTATTGATAAAAAAATGTCATTTATTTAAACTGTTTCGAATGCTGAAACTTTAAGAATATAAAGCTTGTTTCAGCATGTTCCTGAACCCCCTTTTTAAAAGATACAATGGACATGTCTAACTTGAGTCGCGCTTCATTTAAAGTATTGCTGGTAAATTCGCTGAAGCCTTCTAAACATATTAACAATTATATGAGATTGCGCACCACCATAATTGGTTCAGATGTTTTCAACATTAACGGACTTATGCTCCGTTAAAATAAACTTACATTTTCTAAATTGTGTCGCGCGTAACTCAAAATGTATTGCTGCTGGAGGGCTTAAACTGTCAAACATATAAACCCGGAGGTGAACGTGCGAACTTCCGAAAATTAATTAAGATGTGTTCGACATAACCGTAGATATGACCTTAAATAAGCAAAAAAGTTACTGCACTTGTGTCGTGCGTCACTGTCCTAAGCAATCTGTGTGTGTGTTATTTATGTTACAATAAAGCCATAGGGTTAGATGAATCACCAGTTTAGTTAAATGTGTGTGAATTGAATAAATGCTGCGCTGTTTACCTGGACAACAGATCCTTTATCATACATTGCACAAAACGGATATTTCTGCAACTTATGCTTCTGCTTTTAGGAATTATCCGTCCATCTACTGGTATTGCGTCGGTGATTTGATTGTCGTTTCTGGAGATGCATCGATCTTTAGCAACTGTGTTGATCCTGAACACGTGTTATAACTTGGTATTCGTCACGTGCTACTACTCGTGCTTTTGTTATTATTCTCTGAACGCTGAGGTGCATGCAGCCATGGACATTACGTCAAACATACTAGGTAGATGCTTTTCCTTATCAGTAAGATCAAAACTTACTGCAAAATTCTACTAACAATAATAAATACTTAGCATCCGCATTAACACTGAATATCCGGAATAAATTGCAAAAAGACACACACAAAACTTAACTTCTGGTTTCAGTTTTACAAATATCAAGTACAAGAATACTGTCGTGTAGTATGTTTTGTAATAACAAAAACACCAATAAGGGTTCTTTCGCAGGATATATGAGTCGGTTGGAATGTAATCTTATTTCTGCATCCGCCACGACCGATGGGTCCTGGGTCGCGATAGAATTCAAACATGAGGTAACAACATTACAATTTTATGTTGATGTAGTGGCTGTACAATGGGTTTTAATATCCTTGCTTTAGTTATTTAAGCTCAAGACACACTCCATAATATATTATACCAATTGCGTACACATGTATTGTATTCACAGTCACATCATTATACCATCCCACATATTATGTTTTCATTACTTAACCAAACGCTCGATTACGGATCACTCCTTTTCTCTGTGTTTATATTACTATCGTAGTTTCTTCTGTAAAATTGCAGATCGGCTATGTCAACGAAAAAAGCCGGATAGTTTACTGTCCATGGAATCCCAGTACAACAGACATAGGTCATTTATACTCAAGGTAAAATGGTATCACTTATCTCCCTTTACATACTAAATTAGTAATATCATTGTTATTCTTACTTTGGTTATGCATGTTCTGTTTTGTTTAATTCAATCTCTTAAAATACAGAACACATTTTTTATCAAATATATTATTAACGTTAATCCAATTGTTTATGTTGGTCAATTATACTTTTAAATCACTAAATTGTTTCCATTTAAAACAATAGTTTAATAATTACGATGCGTCATAGATTTTGCTCAACGGAGAATAAAGTGTTTAGTACTTGGTCGAGTGTCCGTCGTCCTTCGTCCTTCGTAAAGTATCTTTAACGCTTAAGTATAATAAACCAATGAACCTTTAAAAATGAAACAAGAATGAAAAGGATGATTTGAGTGGGTAACATCTCCTAAACTGCTTGTTGCATGGTACTGAAACTATTGTTGAATCTCAGCGGAACACTGCAATAAGCCAAAATCAGTTTATTATGGTTATTTTTAAATGTGACAATTTTCCAATGCATGTGCTTATTGAATGAGTACAACATTTATATATCCGCCCCAGACCCCTTACAACCGCTACAACCCCAACGATCAACACATTTACGACAATCACTACTTCTTCAGCCAACACGAGCGGCTCTACATTCATTATTTCCTCTACCAAAACCCAACAACAATTACCATTCCTACTGCTGCTACTGAAACAACAAGCACAAAAGCACTTTGACCAGTTCATCTACAACAGCAGCAAAACCGACAACAGAAATACCATCGTCAACAGAAGCAAACAAAACACAAACGCAAAGTAAGAAGACATGGGAATGCACGTTCACACAGACATGATTACGTAAAGTTATTTTTCGTTGTGATAAATTATATGGGCTGTTTTAAGGAAATGCATGCATTATGTTTGGTTGTTATTTATCATAAGTTAATTGTCTTTATATTGACTGTTTCATAACGTTATAATATGGCTATTTCTTCATCATTTTCACAAATAAATAAAACAAATTAGGTTGATACTTTTACAAAAACACTCGTTTTCGGAGATTTTGGCAAAACAAACAACAACAATGTACAGCGAAAAGACGACCAAATTGAGTTTAGTACACATAGACATTTGTTTTTTATATCCAGTACCAAGCCGTTGCTCAGACGCAGTGAAAATCCATCCAGAAACAAACCACGAGGCCACGTTATTTCAATGCAGTACCTGCTTAGAACTCGTCCCGTACTCGAGGGACTGGGAAAGCGCTGAAAATTGCTGCGCGTCTCGAGGAGGTCATCTTGTTGATATACTCAGTCAAAGAGACGAAGACATGGTTATCTAGTTTGTACAGTCTAAACACTTCACTTTATAAATCTTAGGTAAATAATGTAAAGTATACAACCAGTTGTATATATGTATATATGCATATGCATTGCAACGATTACCGTTACTGTTACGTATGTGTTCTCATTTGCGATTGAAAGTTATCAAATCAGGGATATAATTGGATAGCTTATGGTTGATGTTTTTCAACGGTTGCATGTGTAATAGACATTCTCATGCTGATCAGCAATACTGCACCACTTCTCCTTTACTAGAACATTTCTTTACTTATTGGCGCGAGTATTGGAATTTAATAGGAATCGAATGTAGTGTTAGATGATTAAATAGCATTCAATGTTTGATTAACAATTAATTCAGCGTGTTTAAAACCAAAAACAAATACGTCTCAAGCTGAGCAAGCATATGATATTAAATTTTATTGTAATTCGTTTGTTTAAAAACGTAAGCGAATATTGCATTTATATAGATTCGGAAGTTTTGAATAACGCATTATCTTTGGTGCACAACCAATGGCATTATGGATATCGCATAATGAATCGTAATCTTAGCAATTTAAGCAAGACTTTGATCTCTTTTCAGGTTGCAGACATGCATAATCCATATGCTTTGTTGCTGATAAATCGAATTCATAACAGGCTTCCCCGGGCAGGATAATCAAATTCCGGTGTGTGTTTAGTAACATGTAAAACATGAACAACAGTCATATAGACATTGCAACAGTTACCGTCACAGTTATGTATCTGTTCTCAGTTGTGAATGAAAATAATAATTGCAAAGCTTATGGTTAATGGTTTTTCAACGGAAAATGTGTGCATGTGTTATAGAGGGGCTTCATGCTGATTAGCAATCCTGCAACACAGCAACGCTACATTTAACACGTGGACAATCCGTTTGGGTTGAATGTTTTTGAGAAAACTCCTCGTTTATTGTAGAGTTTTTTAAAGTGTGTTCGAGTATTGCAATTTAATTAAAAGACCAGATGCACTGTTGCAAGTTGATTAACATTCAATTTAGCATCTTGAAATAAACGGAATATGTTTCCTTAGTTTGTTTCTTTGTTAGAGAGCTTGGCTTTTTTTACGTGTCATAAATATTTGTAAAGACATACGCATCTGGTTAAACTTTATTGAAATGCATTTTTTAACACGTATCAACATACTTTATTTATATGATTACGATGCCATGAATGCCTAATCTACAGTGCCTTAACGGGTTCATGCCAAGGTCACGTGGGCCTGTATGCAAGGCAAACATTCGTTTCTAAATGTTGAATATGTATTATTTATCATTTCTTAATAATAAATTTACCATTGAAAAATATAAGCGTTTATATGATAATGACGTTCCAAAATATAAATATTCTATAACATATATTACCTTATTCCATGCATTGATTGCCACACATCCCGAGACAGACATGTACCTCTGAATTCACATAAATATCGCAACAGTGTCCACCGGGTTCTTTTTATGCATTGCATCTATATTTTGTTATTTTGATTTTGTATCAACACCTTAATACTGATCCCTGTGGTCTCAACACATCTTGACACTGATACACACTAAACTCATGTTTCGAGACAAAACGTGTATCTCAAAATTGACATGAACATCCAATACTGACCCCACGTTTAATACATAATATCAATACATTGATACACATAGACAATAAAAACATCCCACATCTCAAAATAAGGGGTTTATTATAGTTAACAGACAGACAGACAGACATATTGTTTTATGGACGTAAACTTTACAGTTTTTTGTCATTCACAAATAATTCTACATATCGATATGTCAATGTGAGTACATACACGTATAGAAAACTATCAAATTGGTCGTGTAAGACATCATCCTCCTAAGACAGAATCGGCTGATCAATATTCACGTTACACATTCACATTAAAGTCAACCGAAGACCCACACCTTGAGGCACATACGTCAACCCCCTCAAACAAAACAAATACATGGAACAAAAACAAGACGTTACCATGCAAAATAAATTATTTATCAAAAAACACACAAAGAAATCTGTGAAATTATTAACATAAAACAATATAAGCATGTATTTAAATAATATAACCCGATTAAGTTTGGCCATTTTAAAGTTAATTCTCATTTAGTGTGGTGAATGTAAAAAGAAAATGTTGCATCTCCATTGCTCCTAGAAGCTCGTATATTATTTATCACACCCTGGACAATAAACAGCTTGCTGCTGACCTTACCACAGCACATAACACACGCGTATCGATTTATACAAAGGCAGTGATAACGTTCTCCAGTGTTATGCTTTCCGTTAATGATGTCATGTTTAGCAAATATGTGAACACGCCAAACCGTTGCTCCCTCTATTGAAACCTGTTGTGAAGCATTCAAAGATTAAAATATAGCATGCATCATATACTTTACAAAAGAACACTAAACATATGTTTGACACTGTATATATTTATACATGCGTGCTAACGCAGTCGATACAACCATCGAACACCATAAACATCTCTGACCAAAATAAAAAAGTATTAATCAGTTAAACATCATGTACATTAACAATCTACCTTCAAGAAAAACAAGAAGGCCGAATGCCACCACATCCATGTCATCGACCTGATCAACAACATACAGAATAGAGAATAAAGTTCAGATGTATGGCTGGTGTGAAACGTCATGAAATCTACCTCATCACATCCCATGAAGCTACACAGTTTTAGGCGAACACAAACAAACCCGTACCCATCAAACACGAAACATGCATGACCAAAAGCACACACGTACAATACACTTGTTAATAAAATTTTCAATAAACGTACCAAACAATGACTACCGCTCACAAATAGCTTCTTAATGATACTCAGACACCGATACAGATGAAAACATTTACGTAATATCTGTACTGCATTTATCACGAATACAATATATGAATATATTTTAGAAACTCTAAAACGAAAGAACTGATGTTTCTATACCGCTTTATCATCATGCATATGTTTTTCAGACAAAAACATTCCAATCTTTATACTGCTACTCTTGGCGTCGAAACTTTTTAGTGTGTGTAAGGAGTCTTCAATGTCCCTCGCTGTGTCGAAAGTTGACTGCTGCGCAACGAATACCCTGTGTACACCCTCACGAATACGAACCACATATTGTTTAAAAATTCACACTTAAACTTCGTTCATTGAATGATGTTTGCAACTACAGCAGTAATTATGATGACCTCTTATATCGTGACATGATTTACCTACATAAATGTGTGTATTACTAAATTGATTTGACAAATGGTATCATTTGTGCCATGCATTTTGATAGTCCAATTATAATAAATTGAATCATCTTAATTAAAATTAATATAGAAAAGTATTATCTTGAATTTATATTCTACATGCGAATTGTCATTGGTTAATTATGAACACATGTATGTACTTAAACGTCAACATTTAATTGACATTAGTAAACTGCTCTATAAAATAAAATATCTAAAGGAAGTTAAAGTCATGCCCTAGTCGGCTTTGTTGCATTTCAAGTATTATGTATGAGATATCAAAGACTTTTGTGTGACACTTTATATATATTGTTTATATTCAAAACTTGTTATACAAAATCAAATCTTTCGTGTAAGTGGATTTTAAGCGAAGTGAAACTCCTTTTTCGAATGTTGGAGAAAACGGATTGCAAGTATGGGCTTCTTGATTTTAGGGAAGTGACAAATGGCCAAAACAATACACCATACAACAAAACCATATATCTATGTAATTTTATCCAATATTACAACATTTGTGTTAATTTATGGTAAGTGATACATTACCTATATGAATCAATACAACACAAAATACCATACAAAATATAGCAGACAACGAGAAAACACGAGAACCATGAATTCTTTAATTGTTCAAATTATATCTCTTTGTCAATACTCTATACAAATGTGCATAAACACGAGAACCATGAATTCTGTAATTGTTCAAATTATATATCTTTGTCAATACTCTATACCAATGTGCATATAATAAAACACAATCCTACATTTATAGCAACTTAAGAGAGTATTTAAGCGCTGCGTTCAAAATCAATGTTAATTGTTAGTCTGTCAAAACCCATCCATATTTAATACACGGTCGTGATAAAAGCAAGCGTAATGAAACTAGAAGAACCTTAACTATCTAAACGCAATTATTAACTTGATTTTCCTTTAAAATCCTCTGCGCTAGCTATTTTCATACAATTAATGTATTAAATAACATGTATTTTTTATCCGAAAATTCAATTAACTATTTATTGAATGATCCAATATCAACCGACTCTTACACAAACATCCTTTTGTTCATTAAGTTGTTGCTTTACTGGACAATTGTTCCATAACAATCCATAGATTTTAACATTAAGTTCATCCTCGGGCAGATGAATTTGATTCAAGATCAATTACCTTAATGGAAATATGTTGTTTGCAACAAAGAGCGATAGTTCATTGTAATGATCTTTTCCGAATCGCTACCAACTAAATATTCACTACATGTCTTTTAACTGTGGAGTCAATCGTTAATTGACGACCGTTTAGTAATAATTTATCAAGTTGTTAGTGTCGTTATCACTTCAAACCGTGGGTACATGTTTTTTTCTTTCCTGAATATTCCTATACGTTTTACCATGTGTACAAACTAGATACATGCCTAATTTTGAAGTAATACCGTTATACATGTAGAGTGTTGTTATTAAGAAACAAAAACTAAAAATGTATTTTCCTGAATACAGCGTTTTGCAAAAAACCCAACATTCTAGTTCTTTGGTTACAATTGTCTACAAATTATAAATAAATAAACGCTTCCCTTTTACTAAACATGCAAGAATATATAAAGTCCTTGCTAAGGAGTTCAAAAGACCGCGTAACTAGCTTCTTATTCGCACGTGGACCTGTTCTTACAAACGTTTTGCACGCTCTTCGTGGCATTCTCTACACGGCACCTCAATTTTGGCGTCGTTGTTTACATATCAGAGGAAAATGTAAGTTATGGAGAAAAGCCGTTCTCACTAATATATTTTGTCCGAAGACTACGAAATACTTGATGCAGTCCATATTCTTGAATGAAAAGTTACACTCAAACACACGCACAAATCTATTGGAAACAATAATATGGCTTTACAATATAACGACTATTTCACACACACTTGTACTTTACATGGAGATATGAATAAACTCCTACGTTTAGACGGCGTAACTTGCTTTCAATGCACGTTGACATGTTCTCACATATATGTTGTACTGCATCTATGGCATACTATACACGATCTTTGTAATAATGTAATTAAGCAACGACTGTCACAATGAAATGAATATTTTCCTGCACATGATGTTATAAAGAGCGAAGCGCACACACGAATGCAAACACAAACAGACTCACAGATACACGTAAAAGTTTTGTTAAAATAGTTATGCATAATTGATAAAAGTACGGCTTCATATACACGTATATTTAACATGCAGGTATTTATAAACTCCACCACACGGGTCTCCGAAGACGGCGTTACTTGCTTTCAATTCGCACGTGGACCTGTTTTCACACAGGTTTTGCACGGTCATCATGGCATTCCCCGCACGACACCTCACTGTCTTAGCGTTGGTTTTCGAGCAATGCGATGCACCTTGGTCTTCGCCGTACATGGCCCAGTTAATCTGAATTTTCTTTGTGCCAGAGCAAGTTAAAGTGACAACTTTTCCTTCGCACAGGATAATATCTGCACAAGTAAGAAATGTTATACAACGATTTGTTTAATTGTCTATTAGAATCACTAAACTTGGCTTTGGATATTATCTGCGAAAAAACGTAAAATCATAAAGCAATATGTGTACACGTTCTTTGATTAGTCCAATAAATACGTCATTTTTCTTAAATTGAAGTCAAAAGTAAATAAAATTAAACATGTATTACATTTTATACGGATATCCAATAATTTGCCATAAGTCAATGTCCACGTTTTTAAACTTTTCATTAATGGAATATGACTAAATGGGCCTGTGAACAGTTCTCATAAACCTTAAAAAATCGCGACTCAGACATTAAACAGTCCCGTTTTGCATCCAGGCGAAGTCAATTCAAAGGCAATTTGTTTGATTAACGGTTTTCTTGATATTGTGCGTGCAAATACATTACAGCATTAAATATATGCGTTTAATTTTATAGATGAAATTTGCGAAAAATTCGCACCTAAGATCATACCACATTTTGATTTTACAATACAATCCTTAAATTAATTTAGTGTTCGCTTGCTTATATATCCTTAATATAATGTAGCCTAGGGAGTTACTGATTGGGTTTAATGAATTATGCCACAAACCTGTTTTTGCATAGCACTTGTCATGCACGTCCATTACGTTATTTGATGTACTGGAGAGGTCACTATAGAGTTGACAGGCCCCATTTACATTTCTAAACAAGAGACAGTCAGCATTATTCTGGCAGCGCCATGCGCACTTCAATTTCCGGTCGTTGGCAACTGTGAGGAGAGGGGGACCACTCGGGCAGTAGCCGATCTCCTGGAAGGTCTGGGCATACGTGACGTCACAGGTCACATATAATACTGTAAACAGATATTATGCCGCTATGTCGTATACATTTTGTATGCAATACACGTTTTAACGAAAACAGATACAACGCAATTTGGATTTTGATATACACAATAGTTACATAAACATCTAAACCATACACTAGTAGATCTATACAGGGCGGACGGCGTAAATTAACCAGTCAAAATTTTGAGCATCTTGGATATAATTGCAAAAATTCTCATGAAGATTTATTTCAGAAGAAAAACTAACGTAAATGACACATAAACGAACAAATTTAACAATATATTTAATATGGACATCCTTATAACATGTACAGAAATTATGATGTGTTATCACCAGGAGTAAATGACTTGCATAATAACTGATTCAGGTGAAAATAAAGCAAATTTATGTTAATGTAAAAATACTATTTACCCATAATAATAGATAGATGATATATCTCCATTAATTTAATGTGTCGCGTTCACTTCAAAACTATATCACGAGATAAATGCTTGTATAGCTTTATCCATACAAGTTTAGGCGTTTACGCCGAAATGATTAATTAATCTGAGGCTTTTAATTACACATACATGAGCCTAATTATATTCCTTTTATTAAAATGTACGTCTTTTACTTCATTTGAAAATAAACACTAAACGATAATAACGGATTCGCATTCGGCTTTCGGATATCATCCGATATCTTCCAATAATGGAATATCAGCGCACGAGTGTTGATCCTTCAATCAATGAGTTGGATTCTGAGCACTGTTATTCAGCCGATCAACTCTTAAATAAGCGTCAAGAAATTCCAATTTATTCCTCAGACACAATCGGAGTGAGCAAGTGAACATACTAATAAATATAAATATAACAGACACGAGACATGCACTTTACATTAAGGATTACAGCCAACTTATTTAAATCAAAATGAATCGAAATACAATAACAGCACAAAGCAATATGTACTTTTATTTCTATATTAGAAAACAAATGTGTACACTATATATCTTTGCAAAATGTATTGATATAAAGATATTATTATCAGACAAAGATGTCATGTTTTAATGAACAATAAACAATAACTTCTTATTGTGTATAGCTTAATGCATGATTGCCATAACTGCATATTAAATAAGTAGCGTTATAAGTATCGTATGCAGGCAAAATGGAGATTCGGTTTATAGTACAAATGGGAAGTGTGTTTGTGCGTGTGTGAGGAGTTAATTAGAAATAAGTATCATGATAGCCCCTAGTAGTGTAGTCATACAGGAAGAGGAAACATCCCGTGTTCGCCATGTTGACATCCTGTCGAACAAGGGAAGTAATTCCGCTGTTGGTTTCGATGTTGTACGCAATGTTGATGGCATCCAGAACATTTTGATACCATCATATTGCGAGAAATAACGCTGTACATATGTTGGTTGTAAGGTTCTCATCCTTTATTAGAGTGGAGGTCGAGGTGGGAGCATTTTCCCGTCCAGCATTGTCCCGTTTGGAATAATCCCATACTTTTTAAAGCTTTGCCGCCACAGTGAATGTTTGTGATGCCATTGTATTTTCCATAGAAACCAACGGTGAGTGCATCCGTTCTTGATAGAGCAATGCTGTTAATGATGATGTGAATGTACACAGTGATCGTCATGTTTAATTGACGCAATAAAGTTGTCAACATTCTAATTGTAATAAAACACAGTATACCAATTAACTAATTATCCAATTTGCTTGCAACCTATTGTTCGATTGAATAAACAACCACTGCTTGTTTGGTTTGCACTGACAATTCAGACAGTTTATTTTGATGTAATTAATGTTTGTGAAACACAATCAGCCTTTATTATTTGTTGAAGGATACTCAATATATTTGTTTAAATAGTTAGCTACAAGTAAAATAAATTAACATGAAATAAACACACTTTGATCGAAGATTAGAACATGAAACATAATATCGTTTGCATAAAGCATAACCTTGGTATCTTGAATCACTTATTGATAAATTAAAACATCTTGTCAGCACTGAGCGAACCAGAAATCACGGTTTTAAAATTTAAGTGCCACGTTTAACTAATGCATTCGTATATTTGGAGTTGCCAGTATTTATAATTAAAGCATGAAATGATATAAGTATTTTATTAAATCTATATCAATTTAAAAGCATGATTTATCATACAAACATTTTTGAAACACGTAATATTAAATTTCTGATAAACATTATTTGTTGTTAACGCGAATTGTTTGTCAAAGATATATACAATATATTGGCTCTATGAAAAAAAATGTTATCAGAAGCGATCGTTTTCACACACTTACAAAACGTTTTGGAACTCTCTTCAAACAGTATCAAGTATGCTGTCCGAGATTACATAATGAATATATGTCACACACATTGTTGAATCCGATCATTCAATCTAAATTAGCCAATAACAATGGCCTCCTACACTAACATCATTTCTAAAAATAATATTATTTATGTTTAATAAGATTGTGTTTGTGTGTATAATGGTAACATAATAACCCATAGAATGAAACATTAGTATCATTCTCGGGTATAGTACCTATTGTGCCATTTTGGTAAGCGGGAAAAAAATCAAAATATTTCGAATATTGTCGATTTACAAATGATTAAAGGCTGATATATTGTTGCAGAAAGTGGTAATAGGTTACCGGCTGGGGTTTGATGCCAAGCTGTTTGTCCCAGAGTTGAACTATACGGATTGTACGGACTGTGCAATAAGTGTAGTAGTTGCCGGAAACGCCACGCGGGTTTAACTTTGAGCGTTTATTATCAATATGTGTCCATCAATCGGCTCGTTCGAGTTTATTATGGCTATCAGTCTTTCCAGGGAGAACATTTCTATGATCAATTGTGAAAATCAAGCTCAGGAGTATGTTGACTCGGTGTTGGACCCTTCAGTTGTGCAGCAAGTGTTATATTTTGATGATTCTGTCATAGTGTCTCCAAAGTCGAGTAAGAGACAGAAAAGGAAAATGGATGAGTCAGTTGATGAGGATGATACTGAACTAACAAAGCCACGTAGAACAAGGTCTGAAGCTATGAAATCGGGTGCTCAAACCAGTCAAGGTAGTGCAGGTAAATCACAGGAAAAGACTGTTGAAGTGTTGCTAGCTAACATGCACGCAGACATAAATATGCAATATATGGCATTGAACAAAAGATTTGATAAGTTTGAATCAGGCTTAGAAACTAGAATATCGAACAAAGTGGCGCAGATTATGGACAAGCGCATAAACAGTGTTACCGACAAGATGGAGAAGAAACTGACATTTGCGGTAGATAATTAGGTAAACGCAATGAAAGATGAAATAAAAGCTGAAATTCTTGCAGAGATAGAAGAGTTAAAATCGTTTGCGAGTAGTCAGTCACAATGTAACAATATTGCGCTTAACCTATGTATCAGAGACCTACCTGAAAATGAAGGTGAGAACACGAAAAGTAAAGTGGATAAGCTTATAAAAGACGATTTGAAAATCAAAATTGTAACTTGCTTGAATGCGGAAAGGAAGCCAAATAGATCTAATTCCAATAAACCTGGTGTTGTAATTGCAACAATGCGGTCACAGGATGACAAGAAACAGGTTTTGACAAATAAGTCAGATCTGAAGGACAATAGGCAGTATGAGGATGTGTTTATTGGACATGATCAGACTGCGATGGAGAGAAAGATGAATGAAAATTTCAGGACGATATTCAGAGCCTTAAAGAATAAAGATATCCTGATTCAGAGTACTCGGGGCGTTCATAATGGCTCACATCCTGGAAAAGGAGGGGGTAACCGTGGTTCGAGAGGTGTTCATCGTACAGGCCATGGTCCAAGTCGGGATTTAGGCCATGATCTAGGAGGTGCGAGTGGGTGGAGGAGTCCGGATAGACGAGACAGTACGGAAAGTCGTAGTGGTCGTTCAGGGCCCAATAGTGATCAAGAAAATAGGAATCATATTCATTCTCCAAGCAGTGACCCTAGATCTAGTTCTACTAGAGAGAATGATAGAAAGACTGACAGTTCTTTTTTCAGGCATAGCGATAATAGTGACTCTAGCTCAACCTCTAGAGGTTTTCAAGGAAACAGTGGCAATTCTAATCATTTCAGCAACAGGGGTCGTGGGAACAGACGAGGTGGCGGCTTTGGTGGAAACAGAAGGCACAACTACTAGATAAAAGCGGGTTTCTGGAATGTACGAGGATGGAATGCAAACCCTGACTCTGACAATTTTATTCTTCGTGATACATGTGCACAGTTATTTGATTTTGATATCCTTGCTATTGCTGAAACTCATTTATTGTATGAAAATGTTTTAAATGTAAATGGTTATAAATGGTTTGGCCAAAACCGTAGTAATATTCATAGAAATGCCAGATCAGGATCTGGAGGCATAGGTTTTTTTAATTAGTGATAATTTACTAAGGGTTTTAATGTTTCAATTCTAGACAGTTCAACAGAAGGTATATTATGGTTGAAACTGTGTCATAAACAGGATTTTTTTTATATCATTCCATGTGTTTGCTATTTACCACCAGAAAATTCATCTCGTTTTTTTGATGTTTCACTTTTCTATGATAATTTAATTGCAAATGTATATGAATTATTAAACGAGGGTATTATGTATATCTGTGGTGATTTTAATAGCAGATGTGGTGATATGGATGACTTTATTGTTGGTATTGATTATATTCCACAAAGAAATGTCTGTGATTTTAAAGTTAATAGATATGGTGAATTATTAATAGATTTTTTGACAAATGCAAACATGTGTATGTTGAATGGTAGAAGTTCACATGAAAATAATGCTACATCAATTTCTGTCCATGGCTCGTCTGTGGTAGATTATTGTTTAGTTGCATATGATCAATTATGCAAGTTTAATGATTTTAAAGTTTCTCTTACTACTGATGTTATAAATAGATGTGTTAATTTAAATATGGGTAACCAAACTGCTATCCCAGATCATTCAATATTGTCTTGGTCAATACCATATAATGTGTGCTCTGGCCGTGCTATGGATGATTTGGCATCGGAGGACGATGGATTTGATAAGTTTGATTTACGTCAGATTCCAGATGACTTTTTGTCCGATCCATCGGTTCTTGAAAGTATAAATGATCTTGTTGCACGACTAGAGCAGGATACTTTAAATATAGAAAGTATAGACTCTATTTATAGACAGTGGTGTGATATGGTAAAATGTGAGATGTATGAACATATTCCTCATAAAAGAGTAACTTTTAATAGCTCTTTAAGGAAAAATAGAAGGGGTAAGCCATGGTGGAATGGTAAACTGTCTGAAATGGGAATGAACTATGTTTTGCAGAACGTAAATGGCTTAAATGTAATAATAAAAATGATAAAGTTACGTACAAATCTACATTTGTTTATATACGTAAATTGTTTGATAGGGAAGTTCAACGCTGTTAGCGTTTATACTGGTATAATATGCATAATGAAATTTAAATGAGTGTAATGTTGACCAAAATAAATTTTGGCATTCTATAGGTAAAATTGGAGTTGCTCATACTAAGTGTAACAATATATCCGAGGAGATATTGCTCCCAAATGGTGATATTTCTACGTCATTGTCTGATGTATTGCAAAAGTGGAAAAAGGATTTTAGTTCCTTGTTTCGCAATGAAGTACTGGAGGATGCTCAAGCACTGAACCGCGATCCCTGTCAGTGGTGCACCTATAATTCTGGGTTTAACGGTAGCATTTCTATCCTAGAGGTGAGGAATGCTATCCTTAAAGCCAAACATGGGAAGGCGGTTGGAGTGGATGAGATTCCTGCAGAGGTGTTGAAAAATGATACTGTAATATTTTTTCTTCATGCTTTATATAGTTTATGTTTTGATAATGGAATAGTACCAACTATTTGGGGTAAATGTGTTATAAACCCAATTCCCAAATCGTCTACGTCTGATGCACGAGACTCGTTAGCTTACAGGGGTATAGCTTTGGCTTCAGCGGTATATAAAATTTACTGTCACATCTTGAACGAGAGACTATCAAGCTGGGCAGAGCGTGAAAATTTGCTAGTTGATGAACAGAATGGGTTCAGGAAAAAACGTAGCACCATTGAACACATTTCCTCTTTAGTTGACATTGTTGATACACGAAAGAAGCAAACACTTTCTACTTTCATATCTTTTATTGATTTTAGTAAAGCGTACGATTATATTAACCGTTCCAAACTTTGGGAACGCTTGCAATCCAATGGTATCTCAGGCAAAATGTTGGTGGCGCTACGGTCACTGTACCACTCAGTTTCATCTTGTGTTAGAATAAATAAGCACAAAACAGATTGGTTCTCTGTGCATTCAGGCTTAAGACAGGGCTGTATTTTATCACCTCTCCTGTTCAACATGTATATTAATGATTTAGCAATATATTTAAAGTCATTGGATATTGGTATTGAAATAGGCAATGATAAGATCTGTATCCTTTTATATGCGGACGATTTAATTTTAGTAGCAGAAAATGAGCAGAATTTACAAACTCTATTAAGTGCTCTCAATGATTGGTGTTCACAAAATGATATGTCTATTAATATTGACAAGAGCAATATTGTTCATTTTCGTCCACAATCTTTTGCTAAATCTGATTTTGTTTTTACTTGTGGTGACCACATTTTAAACTATACCGACAGATACAAGTACTTAGGTTTAGTTTTAAATGAACACTTGGATTTCTCTGTAACTGCAAAAATGGTGGCTCAGAGTGCTAGTCGTGCGTTAGGTTTAGTAATTGCCAAATGTAAGCAAATTGGGGGTGTTCCCTACAATGTATTTACAAAGTTGTATGATTCAGTAGTTTGGCCGGTTATAGCATATGGTGCGGCTATTTGGGGGGAAAAAAAATGTGCTTGCATTGAGGCTGTTTAAAACAGAGCCATGAGATTTTTCTTGGGGGTTGGAAGGTATACGCCTATTGCAGCTTTGTATGGTGAGATGGGATGGAT